>WBNM01011701.1:3869-20153 GCA_013399055.1 Ramphastos sulfuratus | reverse complement strand
CCAGCCCAATGCACTCTGTGGGACCCTCCCAGCCCAATGCACTCTGTGGGTCCCTCCCAACCCAATGCACTCTGTGGGTCCCTCCCAGCCCAATGCACTCTGTGGGTCCCTCCCAACCCAATGCCTTCAGTGCCTCTGCAGGTTTGGGGCTTTTGGGAGAGTGATCAACATCCAAACCTCCTGAAGAAAGGGAGAGAAAAACACTGCCTATTAAAGCATTCTGGAATCTTCCATCTGCCTCAGTTATGTTCTTTGGGGGTCTCCTTTCATCCACTCCTGAAGTGCTTTCAGCCTGTGACTGATCTGCAAGGAGCTGAATCTCTCCTCCTGGTTCAGGTACCTGTGCTCNGCCCAATGCCTTCAGTGCCTCTGCAGGTTTGGGGCTTTTGGGAGAGTGATCAACATCCAAACCTCCTGAAGAAAGGGAGAGAAAAACACTGCCTATTAAAGCATTCTGGAATCTTCCATCTGCCTCAGTTATGTTCTTTGGGGGTCTCCTTTCATCCACTCCTGAAGTGCTTTCAGCCTGTGACTGATCTGCAAGGAGCTGAATCTCTCCTCCTGGTTCAGGTACCTGTGCTCGGTGCTGTTGGGTTTGCTGCTCCAGAGCAGCAGGGTGCTGGGATGTTTTCAAGGCTTTCACCAAAAGCAAGAGGAGAGGAGTGGGGTGGGGAACACAACAACCTTCAACTCGAATTTATTTCTTTTAATTCACTTTATGTGCACTGGGGGCCCACATAACTCAGGAGTAATTACTGAGCAGTGTCCCCGCAGCCCTGCGCCAGCAGCTGCTGCCTCCAGCTCCAGATGCAGAGTGGTGGTTTGCAACACGACTCAGCTCCAAGTCCCCTCTGTGGAGCACACAGGCAGGCAGGCAGGGGATGCATTTGTCACTTTGTGCCAAAAGAGCTGCCCATAAGGGTGCAGCCACCCCTGAGTCCGAGGCCAGACACCAATTGCTGCCAGCAGAGTCAGTGTGGCTTAGGAGGCAGAGCAGAGCAGCACTCAAGAGTCTCTTTGGTGGAGCCTCCCAAGGCAAGCCTCAGAGAATTGCCTCAGCTGGAAAAGACCTTCAAGGTCATTGAGCCCAACACCAATCCAGCACCACCATGGCCACTAAACCATGGCCCCAACTGCCATGGCCACACAGGTCTGGAGGGATAGGGACTGCCTGCCTGGGCAGCCTCTGCCAGTCCCTCACCACTCTTGCACCAAAGACATTTTTTCTCAATCTCCAACCTAACCCTCCCCTGCTGCAACCTGAAGCCATTTCCTCTCCTTCTATCACCTGTTACTAGGGAGAAGAGCTCAATCCCCTCTCAGGGAGCTGCAGAGAGCAATGAGCTCTGCCCTCAGCCTCCTTTGCTCCACACCAACCCCCCCAACTCCCTCAGCTGCTCCTCCCCAGCCCTGATCTCCAGACCCTGCCCCACCTCTGGTGCCCTTCTCTGGACCTGATCCAGCTCCTCAATGTCCTTCTTGAAGTGAGGGTCCCCAAACTGAAGCCAGTGTTCAAGCTGTGCCCTCCCCAGTGCTGGGCACAGGGGCACAATCCCTGCCCCGCTCCTGCTGCCCACAGCATTGCTGACCCAGGCCAGGCTGCTGCTGCCCTTCTGGGCCAAAGTTCATAAACACTCAGGTTAGGAATTTGCTCCTGAGGTGCATCCTGAGCCTGGCTGTTAGCTGCTGACATCTCAGTGACTGTGGTCCAGGCCAAGCCCTGCAGGAGGCCAAAGGTCACCTGTGGCTATGCTCATCTGCAAGCTGCTCTGCTGTGCAATGACTGCAGGCAGTGGTTGGGCTCCATGATCTCAGAGGTCTCTTCCAAGCAAACCTGATCCAATCAGAACCTGTGTAGGCAGCAGTTCAGGAGAGGTGGTTCTGCCCCTCTGCTCTGCTGAGACATCCCAGGCTGACAGGATGGTAGGGGTTGGAAGGGACCCAAAGACATCATCGAGTCCAACCCTCCTCGGCCCGAGCAGGACTCCATCCCCTGCAGTCCTGTGCCCAGCTATGGGGCACTCTACACAAGAAGGGCATGGCCCTGCTGGAGTCAGTCCAGAGGAGGTCAGGGAGATGATCAGAGGCTGGAGAACCTCCCCTTTGGGGGCAGGCTGAGAGCTGAGGCTGCTCAACCTGGGAAAGAGAAGGCTCCAGGTAGACCTCAGGGCAGCCTTCCAGTGCCCAGAGAGGTCCTACAAGAAAGCTGAGAAGGGACTTTTCCCACTAGAACAAGGGACAATGGCTTGAAACTGGATCAGATTGGACATCAGGAAGAAGTTCTTTACTCTGAGGCTGCTGCAACACTGCCACAGGCTGCCCAGGAAGGTAGTTGAGGCTCCATGCCCAGAGACCTTCAAGGTGAGGTTTGATGTGGCTGGGAGCTCCCTGCTCTCATTGGGGGTGTCCCTGCTGACTGCAGGGGGGGTTGGACAAGAGGACCTTTTAGAGATCACTTCCACCCCAATGCATTCTGTGGTTCTGTTTCCAAGCTGCTCCCCCTCAGAGGGTGCTTGCAAAGCTTCTGCTCCAGGGATGGGTGCAGACAGAGTTTACTCTGTGCAGGGCAAACAAAAGCATCTCACACAGCCCTCAGCTGCACAGCACAGCCAGGCCACCCCAACAGCTCCTCAGGGCCCCTGTGCACTACAAATGCAACCCTGTTATCAGAGGCAAGAGGCAGAAATGAGGGGAGTCTGGAGCCAGCCAGATAGCTCCAGCTCTCCTCTCCTGGTTTTTCTAGCCTGGAATCCCCAAGGGGAAAAGAGCTCTGATAAGGTGTGTGGGGAGAAGAGTCCTACCTGACCTCTGTCTGTGCCTCAGTCACCTGCAAATCTCAGCAGCTCCAGCAGCTGAGGGTTGACTTCCTCCTCAGTCCAAGTACAGGGGGCTGAGTTTTGGCCTCCTTGCACAAGGAATTTCTTCTTTTGTTTTTAATCCTGAGACTGAGACTTTTTTTTTTTTCTCTTAGAAATATTCTTTTAAAGGACAAGCAGAGAAACAGAGAAGGGCAGAATCAGAATCACAGAGCTGCTGAGAAAAGCCCCCAGGGAGCCCCCTGAGAGGAGGCTGCAGCCAGCTGGGATTTGGTCTCTGCTCCCTAGTCACAAGTGACAGGAGGAGAGGAAATGGCCTCAGGATGCAGCAGGGGAGAGTTAGGTTGGAGATGAGGAAAAATGTCTTTGGTGCAGCAGTGGTGAGGGACTGGCAGAGGCTGCCCAGGGAGGTGGTGGAGTGCCCATGCCTGGAGGTGCTCCAGACCTGTGTGGCCATGGCACCTGGGGCCATGGTGGGGTTGGGTTGCTGGTTGGGCTGATCTCAGAGGCCTTTTCCACCTGAACCAACTCCAGGACTCCAGGACTCTGCTCTGTCTGTTCTCTCTGACCATGGGACTAAGGATCTTGGCAATGAAGCCAAACTGAGAGCTGCCTGGAAAACCAAGTGGGCTCCTGCCCTGCGTGGACCTGTGGGTACCTCCCCTCTCCTCACTGCCTTGGGGAACAGAATCACAGAGTGGTGGAGGCTGGAAGGGACCCTCTGAGGTCATCAGTCCGAGCCTCTGCTAAAGCATGGTCAGCTGGAGCAGGCTGCAGGGGAAGAGGCACAGATGAGTCTTGGAAGTCTCCAGAGAGGACTCTGCAACCTCTCTGGGCAGGCTGCTCCAGCACTGCCTTCATGCAGGACTCTGTGCCAGCTGTGCTGTAGTACTCCAGAAACCCTGAAGTGAGGATATTTATTTTCCTTCTCTTTTTCTGGGGCATCTCTCTCACTCCCATCCTGTTGTCATCTTTGATTTCTAGGCTCTGTTTTCACAACTCATTTTCACCTTCCCACATGAAGGATATCTCCAGCAGGGGACATTCAGATTGGAAGGAGCCTAAACATTTCACTTTGTGCTGGCTAGATGGAAGCTGGCAGTAGTCTGAGAGTGGTGGGGAAATGTTTGCCCCTGCCTGGCCTTGGAAACACAATCTGCTGAGCACAGGACCTGTGGTCCCCTCAGCTCCCCACCTACACCCTCCTGTCATTCTCTACCTTCTCATTTGGCCATAAACCTCCATCCTGTTCCTTGTCAAACCTCGAGCCTGTTCCTCAAAACAAACTTGAAATGCAGAGGGAGGGTGAGAAGAGGGCTGAGGTCTCTCTGCTCACAACTCTCCTCAAGGGAGAGAACTTCTGTGCTCCCCAGGGCTCAGCACTGGGGGCAGCTCTCTTTGGCACCCTTGCCAATGATGCTTCGATGGCCACGGTGGTGGTGGGTGGGTGGTTGGCCTCAGTGACCCTGGCCAACTGAACCAGCTCTGTGATGCTGTGTTTTAAGGTAGGTGAGAAGCCAAGAACTCAGTGAGCCTTGGCAGCCCTTGGATCAGGGACTCCTCTTTCACACTGCTCTGGCACTGCCTTGCATGTTCCCCCTTGGCTAAATACAGCACCCAGGGCAGAGCACACAGGAACACATCCAGGGGGGTCCTGAACATCTCCAGGGCAGGAGACTCTACAGCTCTCTGGGCAGCCTGCTCCAGGCTCCAGCACCCTCACACCAAACAAGTTTCTCCTCATCTTCAGGGAGAACCTTCTGCATGCCACTTTGTGTCCATTGCCCCTTGTCCTGCCACAGGACACCACTGGCAAGAGCCTGGCACCTTCTTCTTGGTAGCCAACCTGAATGTGCTGAAGAACATTGATCAGATCCCCTCAGCCTCCTGCAGGCTACACAGCCCCAGGGCTCTCAGCCTGTCCTCACCAGAGATGTTCTCTTCCCTTCACCATCCTCATGGCTCTCTACTGGAGGACACAGAGCTGCTGGAGAGAGGCCAGAGGAGGCCACAAAGATGCTGCCAGGGCTGGAGCAGCTCTGCTGTGGGCACAGGCTGAGGGAGCTGGGGGAGTGCAGCCTGCAGAGGAGAAGGCTCCAGGGGCACCTCAGAGCTGCTGCCAGTGCCTGAAGGGAGCCTGCAGGATCTATTCCCTTCATCACCTTCCTGGCTCTCTGCTGGACTCTCTCCAGCACTTCCCTGTCTTTCATGATCTGGAAAGCCTAGAACTGGACAGAATACTTCAGGTGAGTCCTTGCTAGGGCAGAGCAGAGCTGGAGCAGCACCTCCCTGGTCCTGCTGCCCACACTTTCCTTCCTGCACCCAAATGAACTTTGGAGATTCAAGTGGAGCCAATCCCAGCACAGAGAAATCTTTGATCTGGGCTTGTGGTGGGAACACAGTGGCTGGGGAGAGCAGCTAAGAGTCTTCTCTGTCATTCTTGTGTAAGAAATGCCTCTGCTGCTCGTGTGAGGAGTTTCAGCATCACTTCTTGCCAAGCTCCCCACTGGGCTACCTGGAGCAGCTGCAGCAGAAAGCAGCTCAGGGCTCCGGAGCAGAGCAGCGAGTGCGGGGAGCAGGCTGCTGGCAGCAGCCCCCAAAGCTCAGGCTCCACTATTGCCTCCTTTTGCCTTTCCCACTCAAGCTGCATCTTAAACCAGCCTGCAGGCTCTCTGCTCTGCACCCTGAGCAGCAAGTTGGAGCTGCAGCTAGCAAAAGGCATTCCTGGCTTTTGGAAGCTGCCGAGCGGTGAGCTGACCGCTCAGCCACGCGGGCTGCCTGGGAATGTTGCTTGGAAACACCTCCTTATCAAAGGGAACCCAGCCTCAGGTTGGAGTGGTTCCCAGACAGCCTGTTAGTGGTGATAATGTGCAATGGAAAATTCTAATATCTCTTCCAAGTGCTCTTCATTTCCTAAGCTTTCCTTCCCTTTTCTCTTCCGCTCCTCCTTTCGCTGCACAGTTCTTGCCCCAGCTCTTGACTGGGAAGGCAGCAGAGAGGTGAGTGTGAGCCACAGAGCAGCTCAGCTGGGAAGGGAGCTCAGAGCTCATCTCCAACCTCCCCACCCTGCCCAGGGACACCTCTCAGCCAGACTCAGCTGCCCAAGGCCTCACCCAGCCTGGCCTGCAACCCCCCCAGGCAGGAGGCAGCCACAGCCTCCCTGGGCAGCCTGTGCCAGGCTCTCAGCACCCTCACCCTGCACAACTTCTTCCTCAGCTCCAGTCTGACCCTGCTCTGCCTCAGCTCCAAACCACTGCCCCTTGGGCTGGCTCAGCCCCCCTCAGCACAAGTCCCTCTGCAGCCTTCCTGCAGGCTCCCTGGATCTGATTGATGTTCTTCAACACATTCAGGGTGGCTGCCAAGAAGAAGGTGCCAGGCTCTTGCCAGTGGTGTCCTGTGACAGCACAAGGGGCAATGGACACAAAGTGGCACTCAGGAGGTTCCCCCTGAAGATGAGGAGAAACTTTTTTGGTGTGAGGGTGCTGGAGCCTGGAGCAGGCTGCCCAGAGAGCCTGTGGAGTCTCCTGCTCTGGAGATGTTCAGGACCCCCCTGGATGTGTTCCTGTGTGCCCTGCCCTGGGTGCTGCTGCTCTGGCAGGTGGGGGTGGACTCAGTGATCTCCCTTCCAACTCCTACAGGTCTGTGATTCCTTCCAAAGCTTTGGATGTAGAGAAGCTGTGAAATCCAATCCACCAGGGACAACCTTGTCAAGCAGGCTCACATCTCTGCTTTGCACAGCTTCGAGTGCAGGGTGGAGGGGATGATGAGTTCCTCTCTGAAGCTGGAAACTGTTCTTACCTCACCTTAACAATCCAGCTCCAATGCCCAGGGGTTCCCAGCAGTGACCAGCAAGGAGCAGGCATCCTTCTGCCAAGGGAGTGACACTCCCAGAACAGGATCACAGAATTGCTTTCATTGGAAAAGGTCTTTCAGCTCACCCAGCCCAGCCCTTCTCTAGCTCCACCAAGGCTGGGGCTGAGCCATGGCCCTCAGCACCACAGCTCTGCCTCTAGGGAACACCTCCAGGGATGGGCACAGGCTGCCCAGGGAGGTGCTGCAGTCTCCATGCCTGAAGAAACATAGAAACATGGAATGGTTATGGTCAGAAAAGCTCCTTCAGATCCTCCAGCCCAACCAGGCTCTAACTCTGCCCAGGCTGGGGCTCAGCCATGGCCCTCAGCACCACAGCTCTGCCTCTGGGGGACACCTCCAGGCATGNTCTCTGGGCAGCCTGTTCCAGGGCTCTGTCACCCTCACCGTAAAGAAGTTTCTTCTTGTGCTGAGGTGAAACCTTCTGCCCAGCCCTGCTCTCCAGACCCTGCCCCACCTTTGGTGCCCTTCTCTGGACCTGCCCCATCCCCTCCATGTCCATGCTGTAGCAGGGAAGTTTTTCACTCCTACAGTGTGACTCGAGGCCATTTCCTCTTCTCCTCTCTCTGGTTACCAGGGAGAAGAGTCCAACCCCCACCTGCCTGAGCCCCCTTTCAGGTTGCAGCTCTGCAGTGTGCAGCAGATGGGCTTTCTCCTGCTGGGGGTGGAAGAAACCAAACCTGTTCTTGGCTGCTTGCAGGCTGAGCTGGACAGAGTCCTGCAGGCTGCTTAGCAGGGCCAGGGGAGCCACAGGAGATCCTTTGCCTGGTGAAGTCAGGCACCATTTTCCCTGCTCTCATTTCCAGGAGACAGACTTCAGCTCCTTGGCAAGCAGAGTTTTGCATTCCACACCCAGGCAGAAAATATTTTAGATTTCTCTGCAATGCTCCTATCCAAATGAATATATTTTATCAACTCAGCTCTGGAGTCTGTGCAGCCTCCCCCTGCTAATTATAACGAGACATATGGTGGAGCAGCATCTCAGATGGAGACAGTTGGGGGAATTTCTCTACCTCTGATTTCTTCTTGACACTGGAATCTTTCTCCTGGGCATCTGTCAGGATGCAGGTTCCAGCAGGCTCTTTCTTCTGAGCCTTTTGCTTCCACCTCGGCACAAACCCCCACGGTAGGGGGACAGGAAAGTTGCTTCCACCTGGCTAAAAATAGTGAGCCACTAACCCTTGCTGAGCCTCCCTGGAGATGGAGCAAAGCTGGCAACTGCCCACAGCAAATGGCTACTTTGGGTCTGGTCCCAAAAGGAGAGCTCCCAGCTGGGCTCCAGGTTAGCTATGGATCACCTGATGCACCTGGCCTGAAGCTACAGGGAAGGGGCTTGCAGGATTAGTTCCCTCTGAGGTGACTTCAAAGGAAAGGAAGAATCATCACAGAGTCACAGAATCCAACCCCCAGGCTGGCACAGCCCCTCAGGAGCACCAAGCCCAACCTAGAACCCTGCTCTGCAAGGCTCACCTTAAACCATAGCCTCAAGCACCACATCCAAACCACCCTGAAACACAGCCAGGGTGGGTGACTGCACCTCCTCCCTGGGCAGCTCATGCCAGCCCCTGACCACTGCTGAAGGAGCAGGCAGGACTGAAAATCACAGAGTAGTTGGGGCTGGGAGGGACCTCTGGAGACCATCCAGTCCAAGCCCTCTCCTAAAGCAGGATTGACCAGAGCAGGTTGCACAGGAGCAGGTTGCACAGGAGCAGGGTGCACAGGAGCAGGTTGCACAGGACCAGACTGCACAGGAGCAGGTTGCACAGGAGCAGGTTGCACAGCAACAGGTTGCACAGGAACAGGTTGCACAGGAGCAGGGTGCACAGGAACAGGTTGCACAGGAACAGGGTGCACAGGAGCAGGGTGCACAGGAGCAGGGTGCACAGGAACAGGTTGCACAGGAGCAGGCTGCACAGGAACAGGTTGCACAGGAGCAGGGTACACAGGAGCAGGGTACACAGGAGCAGGGTGCACAGGAACAGGGTACACAGGAACAGGGTGCACAGGACCAGGTTGCACAGGAGCAGGTTGCACAGGTTGAGGTCTGAAAGTCTCCAGAGAAGAAGACTCCAGCACCTGTCTGGGCAGCCTGGGCCAGTGCCCAGCACCTCACAGTGGAGAAGTTCCTGGTTAGGTGTAAGTGGAACCTCCTGGGCTCTATCCCATACCTGCTGCCCCTTAGCCTTTTACCACTTGCAAGAGCCCAGCCCCTCACTCTTCAGCTCTTGTTGAGCAGGAGAAGGTCTCCTCTCAGGATACTCTTCTCAGGTCCCTCAGCCTTGACTCCCAGAGGAGTTCCACTCCCCTCAGCATCTTTGTGGCTCTCCACTGGACTCTTTCCAGTAGCTCCTTCTTGAACTGGGGCTGTGCTGGGTCCAGCCCTGGAGCTCGAGGTGTGCTCTGCCACCAGGCAGTGCAGTGCAGCTGTCCCATGCCTAGTGGCTGTGGTGGTGTTGGCTCAGAGGTTGGACTTGGTTTTAAAGGTGAAGGATTCAATCATTCTGTGATTTTTTTTGTGCCTTTGAAAGGAGAAACTGCAACTTTCTGCTGCCTGTGATGTGGAGCTCTGGGAGGAGAAGCTGGAGCAGCAGAGGAGGATGCAGCAGCAGCAGCACAGCTGCAGGACTCTTGCTTCTCTGAAACAATGGCAGAGAAAAAAGCCCATCAAAGTAGGCTGCCAGAGGGAGAGGCAGAACCTTCCTGAGCCAGGAGGAAGCTGAAAGCCTTCGAGTACCTGCTAACAGCACCCAAACAGAGCAGCTGGGAGGGGGCACAGAGGGGGTGAGTGACAAGCAGGGCTCTGGAGGGATGAATTCCTGCAGCTCCCAGCTCCCTGCTCAGCACCCTGAGCCCTCTTACTGCAGGCTCTGGAGCAGTCCTGTAACAGCAGGCAGCCCTCACACAGCCCTGAGCTCTGCTGCTGGGCATGGAATGCACCAGACTGGAAGGGACCCTCTGGGTTGTCTTGCTGCAGCCAGCAGGGACACCTCCAGCTGGGGCAGGCTGCTCAGTGCAGGCACAGCCCTGCAGGTGAGGTCTCCCCAGAGCAGAGGGGCAGGATCCCCTCTCCCCAGCTCTGCCCACACTGCTTTGGATCCAGCCCAGGCTGCCCTTGGCCTTCTGTGCTGCCAGTGCCCAGTGCTGGCTCCTGCCCAGCTTCTCCCCCACCAGCCCCCCCAAGCCCTCCTCTGCAGGGCCGCTCTCAACCTCATCACTCCCAGCCTGGAGCCCTGCACCCTCCCTGTTCCAGCCCAGGCACAGGGCTCATGTGCCACAGCTTGGCATGACCCACAGGAAGAGGTCTTTGTGACCTGCTGTGGAGCACCCATCAGGGATCCAAGCAGTCTGTGGACTGCTGAGGGCAGCAGGGCAGACACCTAATGAGCCTCTTGGCATTTCATGGCCAGATGGGTCAGGGGTGCAGACCCCTTTCTCAGGTGGCTGTGGACTGAGGGGGCTGGGGGTGTACAGCCTGGAGAAGAGAAGGTTCCAGGGAGACCTTAGAGCAGCCTGCCAGTACCTGAAGGGGGCTGCCAGAAGGCTGCAGAGGGACTGTTTGCAGAAACAGGGCAAGGGACAATGGCTGCAAACCAGAGCAGGGCAGATTTAGGTTGGATGTTAGGAACAAGTTCTTTACCACAGGGGTAGTGGAACACTGTAACAGGTTACCCTGGGGGATTATTTGGGGTTCCATCCCTGGAGATACCCAAGCTGAGGCTGGGCAAGGCTCTGAGCAACCTGCTCTAGTTGAGGCTGCTCCTGCTTACTGCAGAGGGCTTGCAGCAGGCAACCTTTGAGCTCCTTTCCAACTCTTCTGGGATTCTAAGTTGAACCAGGAGAGGTTTAGGTTGGAGATGAGAAGGAACTTGTTGGCTGAAAAGGTTCCCAAAGCCTGGCACAGGCTGCCCAGGGAGGTGGCTGAATGCCCATCCCTGGAGGGGGTTGAAAGAGGCAGAGCTGTGGTGCTGAGGGCCATGGCTGAGCCCCAGCCCTGGCAGGGTTAGAGAATGAGCTGAAAGGGCTCTGCCAACAAAGGCTGGGAGGAAATGGCCTCAAACTGTGCCAGGGGAGGGTTAGGTTGGAGAGGAGGAAAAATGTCTTTGGTGCAAGAGTGGTGAGGGACTGGCACAGGCTGCCCAGGGAGGTGGTGGAGTGCCCATGCCTGGAGGTGTTCCAGACCTGTGTGGCCATGGCACCTGGGCCATGGTTTGGTGCCCATGGTGGGGCTGGGCTGGTGTTGGACTGGGTCACCTCAGAGGCCTTTTCCAGCCATTGGGATAGGTTGCCCAAGGAGGTGCTGGAGTCTCCACCCCTGGAGGTGCTCCAGACCCATGTGGCCATGGTGGTGTTGAGCTGGTGTTGGAGTGGATGATCTCAGAGGCCTCTTCCAGGCATTGGAATAGGTTGCCCAAGGAGGTGCTGGAGTCCCTATCCCTGGAGGTGTTCCAGACCCATGTGGCCATGGTGGTGCTGGGTTGGTGCTGGACTGGGTAACCTCAGAGGCCAAACTTTTCCAACCCAACTGATCCCACGAATAATCCCCCTCGTGTGCCTTCACTGCAGTCACTGGCAGCTCTGTCTCCTCTCAGTGCAGAAGCAGTGATCCACTGCAGCAGGACCTGAAGCAGCTCTGCTGGGAGGCTGCAGGGAGGAGCGGTCGGATCCTGCTGGTGCAGTGTGTGATTGGGTTTGAGAGAGGTGCAGGAGCAAAGGAAGAGGAGGAGAAAAGACATGGATGGCAACTATCAAAAATAACCAAACTCCTGGAAGAGCTTGGAAGGGGATCAGGATGGGAATAGAAGGTGTAAATCCCTGTTTACTTTGGGTGTTCCGAAAGCATTGCTGCTGCTGTGCCTGCTGGGTGGAGCTGTGCCTGCCAGGCTGACTCCTGCTGGAGCTCTACCAGTGGGAGATGCCTGGCACTGAGTGCAGGAGTGATGGCAAAAGTAATTGCTCCACTAATGCCTGAGGAGAGGCTGGCACTGAGACCTCTGACACCAAGGTAATGCCCTGGCATGGCGTTTACTGCTAGGCTGAGTGGCCTGGAGGTGCTTAGCCTGGAGAGGAGGAGGCTGAGGGCAGAGCTCATTGCTCCCTGCAGCTCCCTGAGAGGAGGCTGCAGCCAGGTGGGGGCTGGGCTCTGCTCCTTAGTCTTAGGTGATAGAAAAACAAGAGGGGAAATGGCCTGAAATGGTGCCAGGGGAGGGTTAGGTTGGAGAGGAGGAAACATGTCTTTGGTACAAGAGCAGTCAGGGATTGGCACAGGCTGCCCAGGGAGGAGGTGGTGGAGTCCCCATGGCTGGGGGTGTTCCAGAGCCGTGTGGTCATGGCACCTGGGGGCATGGTTTGGTGGGCATGGTGGTGCTGGGTTGAAGGTTGGACTGGATGCATAGATCCATAGAATGGTTTGGTTTGGAAGGACCCTTGAAGATCACCTCAGCTCACCTAGTGCCCAGGCAAAAGGAGATTTTAGCCAGAAAGACTTCACCAGGACAGACTGCCCAGGCAGCAGGTGGTGCAGTCCCCATCCCTGGAGGTGCTCCAGACCTGTGTGGCCACGGCACCTGGGGGCATGGTTTGGTGCCCATGGTGTGCTGGGCTGAAGGTTGAACTGGGTGATCTTGGAGGTCTTTGCTGCAGGAGTGGCCAAGGACTGGCACAGGCTGCCCAGGGCGGGTGGTGGAGTCCCCATGGCTGGAGGTGCTCCAGCACTGCTTGGCCATGGCACCTGGAGCCAATGGTTCTGTGGCCATGGTGGTGCTGGGCTGAAGGTTGGGCTGGATGCTTTTAGAGGTCCAACTGAAACAAGTCTCTGCTTCCAAGCCCTGAGGTGCTGTGGCTCTGGGTGTGATTCTGTGAGCCTCTGTGCTGCGTGCAGCTGGGGAGAGAGGAGGCTGTGAAGCTCTGGTGAACAATCCCCTTTGTTCCTGCCCTTTGCAAGCCCAGAGCCTCTCTCGCTGTTTTGCTGGCAGCTTCAGGGAGCATTAATGCATTCCAAACCAGCAATGGTTCTGCTTTAATATCTTCCAACCAGCTCACTATGTACTGACCTCAAACCCAGGATAGTAGTAACTTGATATTGCAGCTCATTATTGTTACTCCCAGCAAGTTTCCCCTCGAATGTTGCCTGACGCTTTCTGCTGCCTCCTCCTCCGCCTCACACGAACCCTCCCATTCAGGATTTGTTTTTAATTGTTTGGGGAGGGGAGATCCAGCCTGTGAGCCAATAATGTGTTTCCAGGGGGGGTGCAAGATATTAATAGAGCTGCACCGTGGGCCCCATAGATCGTCCTCAAAGTGGGGCTGTAATTTGTTTACCCAGCGTAGACGGTCGCCAGCGCGCAGATAAATGGAGCTCGGCGCCGGGCAGATTTACAGCCCCTACTTCTGTGCTGAGCAGTGTTTAATCAGGGGGAGTTCAAACATCACAGTGTAAAGCCCTCGTGCAAGCGTGCACAAACAAGAGGGCCCTGCCCTTAGAGGCTTTGGCAGGCGGAGCTGGTGTCAAATGGTACCTCCAGACGCTCTCGAAGCACAAAGAGGACTCTTCGGAGCAGCTCCGAAGCGAGCGGCGTTGTTGGAGGACCACGTCAGGGCTCTGCTTTTTTGTTATATATATAAAGAGAGAGATTTATTATTTTTTTTAGGGGGGTTTGCTTTTGAAGTGACAGAATGACAGGCAGGGACAAGTGGGCTTGTCTGCAGAGAAGCTGGGCTGCGAGGGGAAGCACTGGAAGTGGCACAGGGCAGGGGGAGGGGAAGCAAAGCGCTTTTTGGTCCAAAGGTGGTGGATGGCTCAGCCCCGGAGCTCAGCCTGTTTGGATAAGGCCAGGCCAGCATGTGGGGGGGATCAGCATGAAGCATCACACCTGGAGGAAAAGACAAGGAGCTGCAGCCTGGGTGCCATAAGCCTGGCTCCACAAAGTCTAGCCAACATCTGGAATGGATATCAGGAGACACAGAGCAGCCCTGCCTGGCGCTCGCCTCTACCTTTGTACTTCTCCCTGCAAATTGAAAAGCAAAACAGACATCAAGGATATATTTATATAACTGTCTTCAAGCTGCATTTTCTACTCCCATCTGCTGCACATGATAAGTTTCAAGTGTTTTCTAATAAAAATAAAAAAGGATTCTTTTTCTCCCTTTTTCTCCCCCTCTCCCTTGTTGGCTGAACAGAGCAACCTCTTTTTTTTAATGTTATTTATTTATTATTATTACTATTATTCACAGTTTTAAAGGCACAGTAAATATTTTACAGCCAGAGGAAGTGTCAGCACTGGCAGGCTTTCTGCTGTTGACATTATGGAGCCACGCTGGTTCTTCAGCCAGCTGGGACAGGGCTTGAGGTTGTGTTGGGTGCAGCTGCCTGGCTCCTCCTTGGCATGGAGAGGAGCTCTCTGGTGTGCCTTTGGGTGTGCAGCAGCAAGCCCTTGGCAGAAGAATCTGCCTGGGAGGATTTATTGTTTGTTTTTTTTTTTTTTTGCTTGCTTTCATACCATGGAGTGATGTGGGTCAGAGCCTTCTCCCAGACTCTAAAACAGGAGGAGATGGCTTCAAGCACACAATCACAGCACCTCAGGGGTTGGAAAGGACCTCTGGAGATGGAGTTCAACCTTCCTGTCAAGGCAGGGTCACCTGGAGGAGGTCACACAGGAACATGCCCAGGTGGGTTAGGAAAGTCTCCAGAGATGTCTCCACAGGCTCTCTGGGCAGCCTGCTCCAGGCTCCAGCACCCTCACACCAAACAAGTCTTCCTCATCTTCAGGGGGAACCTCCTGAGTGCCACTTTGTGTCCATTGCCCCTTGTCCTGCCACAGGACACCACTGGCAAGAGCCTGGCACCTTCTTCTTGGCAGCCACCCTGAATGTGTTGAAAAACATTGATCAGATCCCCTCAGCCTGTCCTCACCAGAGATGTTCTCTTCCCTTCACCATCCTCATGGCTCTCCACTGGAGGACACAGAGCTGCTGGAGAGAGGCCAGAGGAGGCCACAAAGATGCTGCCAGGGCTGGAGCAGCTCTGCTGTGGGCACAGGCTGAGGGAGCTGGGGAGTGCAGCCAAGTGGGCTCCAGTTTGTGCCCCCTGCCCCTCATGCTGTCCTTGGGCACCACTGAGAAGAGTCCAACCTCATCTTCTCCTTTCACACCCTTCAGCTGTTGACCAGCACTGAGATCCCCTCTGGGGCTGCCCTTCTGCAGGCTCTCAGCCTCCTCTCCTCACAGAGCTGCTCCAAGCCCCTCAGCAGCTTCGTGCCCCTTTGTTGGGCTCTCTCCAACCTGTGCCTCTTGAACTGGGGAGCCCAGAACTGGCCACAGTACTGATCCATCTCCTCCTGGGCACAGAGCAGTGAGCCTGAGCCCCACCTACCTCATTTATTTGCTATGATCAGTGAAAGCTTCACTTGTTGGACTTCTAACGTCTATAAAGTGTCCACAAAATGCTTTTTGAGTCCACCAGTGAAAAGCTTCAGCAACAACAGGAATAAAAATCCTGCAGAAACTGGCTGGAACATCACAACTTACTGACTCCAGGGGGTCCTCAGAGCTGCCTGCCAGTGCCTGGAGGGATCCTGCAGTTCTGGGTCCCTCAGTTCCAAAAAGACCTCAGGGAACTGCTTGAGAGAGTCCAATCCAGAGCCACAAAGATGCTGAAGGGAATGGAGCAGCTCTGGTAGGAGGAGAGCCTGAGAGAGCTGAGGGGGGGTGCAGCCTGCAGAGGAGAAGGCTCCAGGGGCACCTCAGAGCTGCTGCCAGTGCCTGAAGGGAGCCTGCAGGAAGGCTGCAGAGGGACTTGTGCTGAGGGGGGTCTGAGCCAGCCCAAGGGGAATGGTTTGGAGCTGAGGCAGAGCAGGGTGAGACTGGAGCAGCTGAGTCTAGTTGAGAGGTCTCCCTGCCTGTGGCAGGGGCTTGGAGTAGCTGAGCTCTGAGCTCCCTTCCAACCTGAGCCACTCAACGAATCAGACTGGGAAAAGCTTCATTTTTTTTTCTCTCCTCCTTATTGTAAAGTGCAATTCTCAGCTGCTTCAGTGCTGTGAACAGGAGGTGGGGATGTAAAACCTCAAGTTCTACTCTGAACCTTATGCACCTAAGGAATTAGGAGCATCTCCATCTACCTCTTTCTAAAATGTGTTCTGTTCACTCATTGCAAGAGGAAGATGAGGCTTAAATACTGCTCCTCCTGAAGATAAGCCTGAGTTTGGGGCTGAAAATTGATTGCTGTGTTCAAGCCCTTCAGTGAAGCAGAAAGATTTTGCTTTTTCTCCATGGGAAGAAAAAGAAAAATAAATTTATCTTATTTTTTTTTTCCTTACTTTATCTTCCAGATATTTTTGGTTTTGTCACAAAAAATGTTTTCAAGAGTGAAAAATGTTTTGAGGAAGATTTCTTCTTTCCTCATTTCTGATTTGTTCTACTTGCAGTATGCTTTAGCTCTTTGTTCCTAGGGGAAGAGCACCCTCAGGGCTCAATGCAGCCTGGGGCTGAGCTGTTGGAGAGCAGCTTTGGGCAGTCCTGGTGGGCAGCAGTGAGGAAAAGGACCTGGGCAGTCCTGGTGGGCAGCAGTGAGGAAAAGGACCTGGGCAGTCCTGGTGGGCAGCAG
>WBNM01011698.1:12202-75214 GCA_013399055.1 Ramphastos sulfuratus | reverse complement strand
TAGTCCAACCCTCTGCTAAAGCATCCACATCAGCTTGTCCAGAATCACAACATCGAGGTGGGTTTGGAATCTCTCCAGAGAAGGAGACTCCACAACCTCTCTGGGCAGCCTGCTCCAGGCCTCCACCACCCTCACAGCAAAGACGTTTTTTTCTCCTGTTCAGATGGAACCTCCTGGGTTCCAGTTTATGCCTATTGCCCCTTGTCCTGTCACTGGACACAACTGACAAGAGTCTGGCCCCATCCTCTTGCCCCCCACCCTTTAGCTCTTGCTGAGCATTGATCAGATCCCCTCTGGGGCTGCTCTTCTCCAGGCTCTCAGCCCCAGGACTCTCAGCCTTTGCTCCTCACAGAGCTGCTCCAGGCCCCTCAGCAGCTTTGTAGCCTCCAGTGAACTCTCTCCAGTAGTTCTCTCTCTCTTGAGCTGTGTAGCCCAGAACTGGACCTAGTACTGCAGAAGTGGCTTCACTGGGGCAGAGTATAATGTCATAGCTAATTACCTAAGCATATTTCAGACTCTCTGACACAAAAGATGCCTGAAACTGGGGAGAAAAAGGCAAAAGTTTAATTTGACCAATGGAAGTTCATCTGTTGTCAAGAAAGAACCCCTGAGGACAGTGCAAGAAGCCTGTCTTTGACTCAAACCTCAGGAAGGCAATAACCTAGTGTCCTGAACTCCTGGCAGTGCAGCTCTGCTCCAGGTGAGTCCTAGGTCTGTCAAGCAACAGAGCTTAATAGATGTCCTCCTCCACTTGGCCACTGAAGGTTGGGCTTTGCACTTCCTTCTTTCTTCAGCTCAGCTCTGTTGTTGTTATCCTTTTTTTTTCTTTTATTTCTTTGTTTTGTATCTGAAAGTTAAAATTAAATATAACCAAGTCTTGATTTCCTAGTGGGTAGAGATGGCTTCTCTCCTCTCCCAGAGCTTGCTCAGGGTCAGTAACAACTTCTGCGAGAATGATTTATTGACTTCTCTTCTCTGACCAGAATTAAAACTGTCACCAAAGGGCCTGTAGTCCCCAGACACCAGCTTGGCCTTCTCAGTCAATCTGCCAGAAAGATGGCTTTAGTTACATAGCAATTAAAAGACTTATTTCATGGTGAGTAACTAAAGGGAAGCGGAGGGCAGAGAGAGAAAGGTTAACGCACTGAGGCGGAACCAGCAGAGAGCACTGATTCTGTGCTGCTGTGGAAGGCTCTCCTCTCCCATCACTTCTCCCTGCTGTTCATTTTCCACTTTTATTTGTATATATCTCTTGATTTATTGGACCATCTTTGGCAATCTTGGAGGCTTTATGAAAAGGGTGAAGATGACTGAGCTAAAAATGTATCATGGAATTGTTTTGGTCAGAAGTGACCTTTAAGATCATCGAGTCCAACTATTCTTTAACTCTACCAAGGCTGGTGCTAAACCATGGCACTCAGCACTGTATTTCAGTCTCTTTTAACACTTGTGGGGATGAAGATTCAACCACCTTGCTGGGGAGCCTGTTCCAGTGTTTAAGAGCCTTTTCAGTGAAGGAGTTTCCTTGAATATTCTAACTTGAACCTCCCCTGGTGGAATTTGAGGCCACTTCTCATCCTATAACTTCTTACTAAGGAGAAGAAACCAACCCCTCCACCTGAAAGGAGGTTGTAGCTATGAGCTTGCTTCATGAGGGGTCAAGGCCTATGTGATTATAAACAATTCTATCATCCTTAGTTGTCTTACATCTATTTCTCTTTCCAGCTGTGGACCTGTTGGCCATTTTAATCCAAAGTTGTAAAGGCTGCCGCAGTGCAGGAGAGGTGTCCTTAGTCCTCTGCTGAGCAAACAACATCACAGGTGTAGCCTTTACTAAGCATAGAGGCTACAAGTGGGGAAAAAACCTCAAACCTCTCTTGTGAAAACTGAAAGGAAGCTTTTAAGTTCAGGTCTGCACCTCGATGGGAACCAACCAGCACACAAACCTGGCTTTGTGGCTGCATTCCCTTCATGGTCCTGCTTGTTGTGCCATCAGCCAGCTGCCCAACAGCCCTGGAAAAGAGCTTTTCCTGTGGGAATGAGTCCAGTGCCTATGTGAACATCAAAGGTTTGTCTTTTAATACAGTTCTTGATGCTGGAACCAAACTCAGGCAGAATCAAAGCTTTAGGATTCTCTTTGTTTTGCCTTTTGGGTGGGTTTGGAGAATTTATGTCTCCTCATGCTGTCATCTTTTGTGCTCTGATGTGCCAGGGAGGAAACAAGGCTTTTTTTTTGCCTTTTTTTTTTTTTTTTTTTGATGGCTGATTGAAATTATGTGCTGTTCCTTACTGGCTTTTTCTCTTGTCACTTGATGAGTGGTGTATTGTGTGATGGACTCCAGGCCTCCAGGTCTTACAGAACTGCCATTCCAGCAGCGCTCAGTGAATTACACTGAGTACATGCTGCTGGCATTGTGGATTTTACCTTGTCTGGCTGCAGGGATGGATTGTGTCAGGACATTGTTCAGCAGACCTGCATATATCCTTTTCTTATTGATTGGGCAGCCAGTTTTAACTGGTTTTGTAGGAGGATCCTTCCAGAGCTATTTATTTATTTATTTATTTGTTTTTTTAGCCACAGCTTCCTTTCCCAACTGAGTTCCTATGGCAAAGAATTAGTGCCAGAACTCAAGTGCTACACTGGCACTGTGGGGACTGAGTTGTGATTGAAGCCCTATGAAGTGTATAAATATGGTTGTTTTTTTTATTGCAAATAGATCAATATTCATTGAATGTGTTGATCACAAAGGGATTAAATGACAACTCGGCCTGCCTGAGGAGGTGTGTGACATAGCTGCTATCAGGACTCCAGATTTCTTCCATTTCAGCACAGTATTTTAATGACCATATCCTACAATTATTTTACCAGGCAAGTCTTTGTCTGCCAGGTTGGCTTCAGTATTGTGTCCTGGTTAAAACAATAGATCATCTTCTTACTGAATTGATGGTTGGACTCAATGATCTTGCTGCTGGAGTGTGTCCAGAGAAGGGTCACAAGGATAATCAGAGGGCAGGAGGAGCACCTCTCCTATGGAGACAGGTGGAGAGAGTTGGGGCTGCTCAGTCTGGAGAGGAGAAGGCTCCAAGGAGACCTTACTGTGGCCTTTCAGTATCTGATGTGGGCTCCAAGAAAGCTGGGGAGGGACTTTTTAGGGTGTCAGGTAGTGGTAGGACTGGGGGGAATGGAGCAAAACTAGAAGTGGGTAGATTCAGATTGGATGTTAGGAAGAAGTTCTTCCTCCTGAGTGTGCTGAGACCCTGGCATGGGTTGCCCAGGGAGGTGGTGGAAGCTTCATCCCTGCAGGTTTTGAAGGCCAGGCTGGATGAGGCTCTGGACAGCCTGATCTAGTGTGAGGTGTCCCTGCCCATGGCAGGGGGGTTGGAACAGGATGATCCTTGAGGTCCTTTCTAGCCCTGACAATTCTATGATCTAGGCTGAGCAGTGGAGTCCAGCAACATCTGGATTATGTGCAAATGCTCAGGAATGCCATTTTGTGTCTAGAGATTTTAGATTGGAAAAGATGTGGGATCCTTCCAGCCCTGACAATTTTATGGTTCTGTGATTCTATTTTTCTCTAACCAAATTCTATGCTAAATCCTCCCAATCAATTAAAGTTTGGGTAGGACTTAATGCTCAAGTGTATTTGAGATTCACAGCAAATAATGAAGGCAGCATGATTTGCTCCTGCCTTGGGCTGCTAGTGAATCTTGACTTGTTCCTTGCTGGAACACTTGGGCCCAGTGTCAGGGCACATCCAGTGTGCCCAGGTGGCCAAGAAGGCCAATGGCATCCTGGCCTGCATCAAGAATAGTGTGGCCAGCAGGAGCAGGGAGGTCATTCTCCCCCTGTACTCTGCACTGGTTAGGCCACACCTTGAGTACTGTGTCCAGTTCTGGGCCCCTCAATTTAAGAAGGACATTGAGGTGCTTGAGCGTGTCCAGAGAAGGGCAACGAGGCTGGTGAGAGGCCTCGAGCACAAGCCCTATGAGGAGAGGCTGAGGGAGCTGGGATTGTTTAGCCTGGTGAAGGGGAGGCTCAGGGGAGACCTTCTTGCTGTCTACAACTACCCGAAGGGTGCTTGTGGCCAGCAGGAGGTTGCTTTCTTCTCTCAGGCAACCAGCACCAGAACAAGAGGACACAGTCTCAAGCTGTGCCAGGGCAAGTTTAGGCTGGAGGTGAGGAGAAAGTTCTTCACTGAGAGAGTCATTCCCCACTGGAATGGGCTGCCCAGGGAGGTGGTGGAGTCACTGTCCCTGGAGGTGTTCAAGGCATGTTTGGATGTGGCACTTGGTGCCATGGTCTAGTCTTGAGGTCTGTGGTAATGGGTTGGACTTGATGATCTTTGAGGTCTCTTCCAACCTTGCTTATACTGTGATACTGTGAAGACAGTTCCACCTGAGAGGATTTCCTATGGGGTGGGCAAAGATCCCTGGGGGCAGTTGAAGAACCACCAATTTAATTAAATACGCGTTACTAATCTCAATTTGAAATAAAGCTAAGGCTGGCTTGTGAGAGTTAAGTGAACAACTTGAGATGTTCACAGAGTTCTTAGTGCAGTGGTTATTTATTTCCCATTGATTCATCCAGTTCCAAGCCTCTGCCATGGACAAGGACACCTCCCACTAGCCCAGGTTGCTCAAGGCCTCATTCAGCCTGGCCTTGAACACCTCCAGGGAGAGAGCATCCACAACCTCCCTGGGTAACCTGTTCCAGTGTCCACCCTCACTGGAAAGAATTTCTTCCTAATCTCCAGTCTAAATCTGCCCTCCTCAAGCTTCAATCATTCCCTCCCCCAATCCTGTCCCCGCAAGCCCTTCTAAAAAGTCCCTCCCTACCTCTCCTCTGGTCCCTTCATGTACTGGAAGGGTGCTCTAAGGTCTCCCTGTAGCTTTGTGTTCTCCAGGCTGAACAGATTTAAGTCTCTCAGCACCAGGGTATGTGCTCCAGCTCTCTGATCATCTTCATGACCTTCTCTGGACCTGCTCCAGCGGACCTGCTCCAGCAGTCCTTCTCCTCGGGCATAATCACAAAAGATCCTCTCTAGATCTTCATTTACACTTGGTCAAAAAAAATGGCAGGGCTGGGGCTATAATTAAGGAAAGACTTTAAAGATCAGCAAAGCTCTACTTTAAACCTACAGAAATTACAATTACCCTTGTTAGCACTTCTGTAGCTTCTATAAACCCAAATCTACCCAGCTCGTGGTGTCTCTGCAGCATCTCTCATTGCAGCTTCACCCTTGGGGAAGATGCAAAGGTAGAACCTCTCCAAGGGACCATCCAACTTAGCAGTAAACTAATTGTGCCATAAAGTTTTTCTTTTTAAAGTAAAGACCTTTCCAATTAATCCTGGAGGCAAGTGGTGAGCTCCTGAAGCACTCCCTTAATGAAATATGCTTCCCATTCTAATTTTAGGGTTTCATCTAAACTCATCAGGTTGTAATTCACTGGAAATAGAGTTTGAATATGTTTGACCAGTGGACGTTGGGGAATGTTGTGCTTTTATGAAACTCAGAATTAATAGATGACAAGAGAGCAGGCTCTTTAATTTGCTGTACAGTTTCTTCTGAGCTGATGTGTGTCAGTGATAGTCCTGCCATGTAAGGGAGCGTTGGCAGCAAATGATAAGAAACGTCAAAGAAAAGGCAGGAGTGGGGCAAGGATTTTACCATACTGGTATCATGCTCTGTCCTCCCTTTGATAAGCTGTAATGACACTTGCTGTCAAAACTGTCAGGGTACTGCAGAGCCCTTCTTGAGATGTATCTCTGTTATCGACAGGCCAGGAGAAGCATCTGCATGTGCCTCTACACGTGTGTGTGGAAGGACAGGGCTTGGCTCCTTTTTCTTCTGGGTCAGGGACCAGGGCAGTCCTCCTTTCCCTCTACTCAGCACTGGTTAGGCCACACACTGAGTACTTTGTCCAGTTCTGGACCCCTTAGTTTAAGAAAGATGTTGAGGTTCTTGAATGTGTCCAGAGAAGGGCAGCAAGGCTGGTGAGGGGCCTGGAGCACAGCCCTGTGAGGAGAGGCTGAGGGAGCTGGGGGTGTGCAGCCTGCACAAGAGGAGGCTCAGGGCAGACCTCATTGCTCTCTACAGCTAACTGAAGGGAGGTTGTAGCCAGGTAGGGTTGGGCTCTTCTCCTAGGCACCCAGCAACAGAACAAGAGGACATAACCTGAAAGTGTGCCAGGGCAGGTTCAGGCTGGATGTTAGGAAGAAGTTCTTCCCAGCAAGAGTGATTGGCATTGGAATGGACTACCTGGCAGGTGGTGGACTCCCCCTCCCTGGAGGTGTTTAAGAGGAGGCTGGATGAGGCACTTGATGCCATGGTTTAGTTGATGAGATAATGTTGGGTAACAGGTTGGATTTGATGATCTCGAAGGGCTTTTCCAACCTGGTTGATTCCATTAGTCTTTGTGTGAAACAGCCTGAAATTGCACCAGGGGAGGTTTAGGTTGGAGATTAGGGAAAATGTCTTTGCTGCAAGAGTGGTCAGGCACTGAAACAGGCTGTCCAGGGAGGTGATGGAGTTACCATCCCTGGAGGTGTTCTGGAAATGTGTAGCCTTGGCCCTTGGGCTCATGGTTTAATGGCTGTGGTGGGGTTGGGTTGATGGTTGGACTCAATGATCAATTTTTTTGATTCAATGGAAATTTTTTCCAACCCAAACACTTTTGTGATTGTCCAAGGTAATGGATGGCTGCTTTGTATCTGCTATGTAAATGTGTCTGCCATAATCTATACCTATGCTGTATGTATTAGTCCAGGGGGATTTCACTTACCCTGTAAGGCTTTCAAAGACAAGGATGAAAAGAACCTTTGCTTTCAAAGTCTTTCCAGAGCTGCAGCAGCAGAATGTTCTAAATTCAGTTACTTTTAGCTTTCTGATGTCATCTCTGAGTGGGTGAGTTTAAGCATGGAAGCAGGCTCCCTGTCGTTGCTTTATGTCCCAGCTTCATGAGACACTCATTAATTAACTGAGATGCTGAAATACAAGCAAATGCTTGTGATGTAATTGGATTTGAGATGAAGCCTTTGGGCAAATGGAAATGAATGAGGGATGGAATCGTTGTCCAAACCTTGACTTGTTGATAGGGTGGGTTTGCCAGTGCTCTACAACACCCTCACCCTGCCTTTCAGTGGGTCAGCATTCCTTGTTCTCTCCTTTTGGGGTAACAAGAGTGTCCTCTGCTGGTACAACCCCATGGAAAGGAGGGAATTGGCAGGAGCAGTTGGGTCTGTTCTTTCTCACCGTTGCCAGTGAACTGATCTTGCTAATCTGGAACCGAAGCTTGTAGTTGCTACGTGAGTTTAACTTCTGGTTGTGCCAACAGGAGTTGTGCCAGGGTAAACAAAGGGAATCTGAGAAGCACAGAAGCAGCATGTGAGCAGAGATTTGTGGAACATGAGATGGAAGTACTTGACCTGTGGGGAGAAATATGGCTTTAATTTTAAAAACCAACTACAAGGAGAGAAGCAAAGGGAGCAGAGTTTTCTTATTTTCCCATTCTGGTGACTCCAGTGGTGCACAATTGGAGTTTTTAAGTGTTCTGTCAGAGAACAGATCTGCTGTGGTAGGTTGCCTGGTCATCTTACATGTTGAGAACCATGGAGGGATGTAAAAGAGCATCATAAAATGCACATATACATTTTTGGCAGCGTGAGAGTTCAGGTTTGCTGGTACAAGGCCCTCTGAAGCATTCTGCTTGATGGCTGATTAATCATTTAATGTCCAGCACCTTGTATGAGCAGGTTCAGGTTTCTTCAGTGACTGCTGTGGCCTCTCCATTCCATCCTGGAGCCCTAGCCATAAAATTGCTGTGGAGGAAATAAGGAAGCTAAAGTGTAACAGTGATACTGGAGGGGTCTGGGTTGCAAAAGCAGCATTTTTAGCTCTCAAATTAGTAAAATCTTCTTAGGAGATCTGGAAATTCTGCCTCCAGTCCTTTGGAAGTATCTCCTGTGAATCAGCTCTTCACTCTGCTGCTTGACAGCTGTTGAAATGGCATTCCACAGTACACTTTCAAAGGAGAATTTTTCTGTCTTCCCTTCTCTCCCTTGCCTGTTTTATTTTTTTCCCCTGCTGCTCTAACATAACAGTTTTGAGGAGCAGCCTGTGGGACTGGCTGGCAGGATTTACAGGCTGGGATGCACGAGAGATTATGCAGCAGCTAAAACTCGTGTGATCAGAGATACCTGTTGTGTTTGCAGCGGCACTTTGCCAGGGCCTTGGGGAAGTACAGCTCCTATTTTGGCACCAAGGAACAACTGCAACTCTTGTCAGCCAGAGGAGATACAAATGGAGAGAGTCACAGTGAGGCCCTTAGCACAGGAGAGTGACTTAACAGTTGTTTAATATACCATTATTTATGTGTTGTGTATGTTTGTTTTCTTAGAAGCAGGGTTTCATTCTGTGATGATTTCCCTGAACACTTCTCCATCTTTCTGGATGTCTTTTGGCCAGCTGCCCTCCAGAGCAGAATCACTCTGGCTGTGAAGTGCTGAGTGCAGTCTTTGTGTTGCAGTAATCCAGAAGGCACAGGGAATCATAGAATCATGGAATTGTTTTGCTTGGAAAAGGCCTCCAAGATCATTGAGTCCAACCGTGGCCATTAAACCATGTCCCCAAGTGCCATGACCACAAGTTTCTTGAACATTTCCAGGGATGGTGACTCCATCACCTCCCTGGGCAGCCTGTGCCAACCCCTGACCACTCTGGCAGCAAAGAAATTTTTCCTGATATCCATTCTAAACTTCCTCTGGCACAATTTCAGGCTGGTACCAGGGAATAGAGGGAGTTCCTCCTCATCTCCTTTCCTGTCAGGGAAAAGTGGTCTGGAGCCAAGGAGGCTTTGTGCTGCTTAGTCTGTAGGCTATCTTCTGCCTGCTGGAGCACAAACAGCTGCTGTAATCAGGGTATTAATATTCCTGCTGCTGCTTAACACCACATCAAAGGGCCCTTCCCTTAGTCCTCCTTTCTGCAGTGCCAGGACTTGGCTATGTAGGGATGAAAACCTCTGCATTAAGCATGTAAAGGGTTTGGGCCCTTGCTAACCATGGGAAGTGGGAGATGTGTGAAGGGATAGGGTTGATGCTTCACTGCCTAGTTCATATTGGTGTTGCAGGCCAGAGGCTTGGCTGGAGTGTGTTTCAGTTTTCATTTCAGATCTGATGGAACTAAATGGTACAAATGTTTGCTGGCACTGCAGAGTGGGAGGGCAGAAGGCTGTTGCCTGTGGATTCTGCCCTTGCTACAGCTGTTGATGTAGGTGGTGTATCAAAGGAGTAAGTGGTGTAGAAAGAGTTCTTCCAAACAAAGCTCTAAATCAGTGCTGATGTGAGTAGTTATAGGCTAACAAAGTAGATTTAGCAAGCAACAGCTGTTAAAGCTGACAGTATCAGATGCAAAAGGTTTGGTGAACTGAGGATGTGTACTGCACATGAGTCAAAAGGGATCACCTGTCACTTGGAGTGCAGCTTCTGAGTCCTAGGGATGACATGATTCATGTTTACATGAAACTTCACGGTGAATCCTCTCTTCTGAGAGTCCATTCAAAGGTCTCTGTGTAGCTTTAGAATTTTGAGTTACATTTAAGGGAACAGTGGAGACCTCATTGATTACAGTTTCATTTGCAAGCAGTAGCACAGGACTCAGCTTTTGACAGCCAAAAGTGAAAGGTTTAGGTGGCCACTTGGGCAGCTTTTAACCATGAACCTGAGTGTCCTTTGCTGCCAGAAGCCTTCAGATGGTATTTTCTCTGTGGTATGCAGCAACTCTGCCAGCACCTACAGTCTTGATCCTTACATCTGTGCAGTCAGAGACCCAGCTCTCAGAAGCATCAATGATGTAGGATCAGGGCCTGAAATGGCAGTTCCCTGCTTTACTGAAGGTTTCATTGTCTCAGCCTCTGCTACAGGGCGAAATGTGGACGTCCTCAGCCTAGCTTTTAGCTCTTGGATAAAGAAGAATCAAGACTCTTTCTGTTTTGCATTTGTTTCTTGTTTACTGAAATCACTATTGTACACTTGTAGCTTGAAGAAGTAACACTTAGGTTCCTTTCGATAATGGCAAACATCTCTCTGAATCCATCACTTAAATTTTATTTAACAAACATTTTCTTCTCCCTCCGCCCTTTTCCTTGTTTGGTTGTCAGAGATGGTGCCAGGATGAAGAAAAAATGGTAAGTTATTGAACAGGCAGCTTAGTGAATTGAAATGCATGTGGAGAAAAATAAAACCAACCAAAAAGAACAAAAATAACAGGTTTTTTTGGGCAGAGGATGTCTCCAGTGGTGTTTGTATAAACAGTTGCTTCTGGAGTGGCTGCTGCTGGATTCCTATCTTCTGTTCATTAACTGACTACAGCCTAAGATGGTTTTTCTACTGTGTGCTGTTGGGATGCAGCATGTAGGGGGAAATGGGCAGGCACAAGCACTCACAGGTGTCCTGAATACTCAGTCAGTGCAGCCCTGGCAGCAGGAGATGGAGAAGGGAGAGCATTTGCAGGCTCTTCTGCAGTTTATGCCATAATTCGTTAAAGAAGCAAGGTTGTCTTGCTCCCCATCTGATAGATAGGCCAGAGAGATCAGAGAGATAATAATAGCTCCTTGTTGCCTGCTCTTTGAATGGCATTTCTCTGTTGTCTTACAGCCTCAGTGGAGTGAACTTAGCACAGTGAGCTTTGTTGGAACAAAAGCTCTTGTGCCCCATGTCACCAAGAGAGCTGCAGTGGCAATGCTAATTTGATAGGACTGGAAATGTTTGAGGTGGAGCCAGCAGGCTAAATATGAGATCCTCAGCATCAGCTAGGTACAGCCTTTGGGTTTCTGTCCTGCATGAACAGCTTGTTTCACAAGAACATCCATTTTTGTGCCTTGTCATTTCCCCAATTGCATCATGCGGGTGGATTTCAAATGCCTTAAGAGTAACCATAGTAACTGCAGGTCATTTAAATAAGCTGAAAGGAAAGGAATTCCCTCCCTGGTAAAACCCTTCAGTCAAACAGGCTCCAGAGGTACAGCAAGATTCAGATTCTCCTCTGCTGCACACTGGGTCTTGGTAAAGTTCTGGGGGTCTGCACAGGTTGATCTGGTTCTAAAAGTACCTTCAGAGCGCATCAGAAAAGTACCTTCAGAGCACAGCAGCGTGAGTGGGGATAGCTCCTGCAGGAAGATGGAGCTCTGACTGCTGGCACAAGGACAGGTTGGGCTCTTTGTGTGTGTCCCTGCCTGTCTGCTCAGGCAAGTACGGCTGTGCCTGCTCCTCTTCTCCTGTCACCTTTGATCTACACACAGCTGCCATTGCTCCTCTTGCTCCTAGTAGCAGAGCTGTAGCAGAGCCTCTTAGTTGGACTGCGGTGGGGTTCCAGCAGTCAGTGTGGGCTGGGCTTATAAATCTCATCTGAAATGTTCTGAACCAGAATTTTAATGCAATTGGGTAGGCCCAGTTCCAAATGCAACATGACACACTTGGCTGCTGTTTAATAGCACAGCATCATCCATGCAAGAACAGGAGGAATCCCTCAGGTTTGAGCTGTCTCTTTGTTGCGGCAATGAGAAAAATCTGCATTTCCCTTTCACTCCTAGCCCTAAGCTTACCATCACCTACAGCTCTTTCATTTGGCCTGTTGCCTTTGTTTCCTGAGCTGGAAATGGGGGTGCTGCATTGTTCAGAAGGTCCTGTATGTTTTATTGAGGAGGTTTATTCAGCCGTTCACTAAGTGATTCATTGAATACTTCTCCCAGCTTCATGCTTGCTTTGATTCTAGTGAAACGTGGTGCTGCTGATTGCAAATGTCAGTGATTCTTGTTTCCTTCTGTAGGGATCTCTTCATCTTTACTCTGAGTTTATAGTGCAACAATACAGAATAACAAAATGGTTTGGGTTGGAAGGGACCTTAAAAGATCATCTAATTCCAGCCCTGCTGCTATGGGCAGGGACACCTCCCACTAGATGAGGTTGCTCAAGACCTCATTCAGCCTGGCCTTGAACAACTCTAGGGAGGGGTTCATGATGTCTAAATGTATTCAGTTGAGATTAATGATCTAATTGTTCTGGAAAAGACAAGGATTAAGCTGGGTAAAATCCAAGCAAGCATCATTCCTAACTCCTAAGGTGAAGGTACTGATGAGTGGCTAGGTACTGACTGGAGACTTTGGTGTCTGTCCCTGTTGTCACAGAAACTGGGCAGAATACTGCAAGAATTAAAACCTAGGCTTTTACAATTAAATTTTGAGTCTATTTATAGCTTGAATAGCAAAGAATATCTTCCAGAATCTCTCATTCAAGGCTAATATTTGAAATCTTGTTGATTCTAAGTTATTAGGCTTCCAAAGCCAAATTGGTTAATAAGGAGTGATTAAGAAGCAGATTTAACTACAGACTATTAGAAGCTTGTTGTTTGGCCTTACAGCATTAGCATTTGCTGATCTTTGGAGGCATTTAGACATTTTCAGAGGGGCTCATGCTTACAGTACTTACACTGAAATACAGTTTCTCATCCTTTATTGGGCTAACCTGGGGACAAATTGGATGTTGCCTGAATTATTAGTCTCTTGCCTTAGAAACTGGTCACACCAAAACAGTATGCATTGCTGTTTTGCATCTTTTATTCCCATAGCTCTCCTAAAGCATGATTCCCTAATCCCCTGCTGTCATCGCATCCTGCTGACGTTCCTCTGCTTCCTAAATCTCTTCTCTAGAGGGCTGTCGTCATCCCATGGTACCTTCTTGCCACAGTGGGATTTCTGCTGGCTCTTTGACTTCAGTCCAAGTGCAGAGATCAATAGTCTCTGTGTGGCAGTGTGCTGAACAGGCACGTTTGGGAGTCAAACCAGCAAGAAGGGTGTAAAGCTCCCTGACCTTGTGTAGGCGGAGGAGGAAGGGAAGGTGACATTTATACCTCTTGGGAAGGAAGTGGGACTAAGGAAGAAAGGTAATACATCTCTGGGACACCTTTATCAACAGGAACTCTGACTGTGGCTCTCATTTTCCCTGTGTTAAATACAATTGTCATCTTTCTGGCGTGTGTTCTCTCCTTTCACCACTTCTGAAGTTTGCTGGGCTTGTGCTTAGATTCTCTGTGAGATTCTTCTCTCCTACATGAGTTTTTCATCATGTTCTTTCCCCCCAATAACCTACTTGAAAAATAAACCAGATTCTGTAGTTTCACCTTTTTTTTCCTTGTGCAACATTACCAGCAGCACCTATTGAAACCAATTCTTTTGCTATTGAAATCAACCCTTCTGCATTCTACCCTCTGTCTTCTAATGAGATAGAGAGGGAATAATTAATCTTTTTAGCAGGGCACTTAAGCATTATTCAATGCTGGGTCCCTTCCTTCCCCTCTCCAGATTAACATCAATGTTATCTCATGCCTCTCAGATTTAGTGCTCTGAATTAATCTAGGGAAAGCCAAAATAAAATAGCAGATCTGATCTTGGATGCAACCTGTCTGGAATCTACAAACCCTAATCCACAGGCACTGGTCTCAACAGATAGTGTTTTACTGACTTCAGTGGTCTTTGGGACAGGCAGAGACAAGCCAGCAAAGTGCCCTTTGGCAGTGGTGGGAGTGGATTAGAGCCTGGCTTGTTGTGTAAGCAGTGAAGGTTTTAGGGGTTAGGAAGAGATTTAATTTTGAGAAGCAGAGAGAAAGTAGCAGTTCCTCTGCTCTGTCTCACAGGAGGGTCTCTCATAGGCTTGAGATGGTTTGAGAGCCGAGCTGATCTTGAACTATTCCATTCAACATTTACACAAATCCATCTCCAGTCTCTCCTTTCTGAAATGTGCCTTATTTCTGATTAGTACCTGCAACTCAAAGCTATTTCTCTGGGCTACTGGAGGCTGGCCAGTTGTGGAGCCAAAACATCAGCTGAAGAACCTCTTGAAGAAGCAAATATTTCTCCAGTGGGTAGCAATGTAGGATAGACTCTGCGCACTTCACCAGAGAAATAAACCCACACATTTACACTTCCAGTCCCTGATTTACAACCCTATTAACACTTGGCAATCCAAGGTCTGGAGAATAATATCAAGCCATCTGCTTGTGCCCCTGTAGGGCTGCCTGCAGCCATGGTGCTGTGTTGCAAATACATGCCTGCAACTCTCAGACTGGAAATCTCATTGCTTCTCTTGGATCCTTTATTTTTTTTCCCCCTTCTCTCTTTTTGCCTGCAGGGTGGTGGCAGATGTGCAGGATACACGTGTGTGTTCGTGCACAAGGCTGGGCTGTAAATAGTTGCAACTCCAGTCTGTGATATTTTTGGCTGCTCTTGGTGTACAGCCTGAGAAAAGGGCTGGGAAGGGGCCTTTGAGGAAAGGTTGGCATGCAGCAGAAACAAGATAACATCTTTTTTAGACAAGAGAAATGTTCTTTCCCATCAGTGGTTTCTGAGCTGTTTTTGCTGATTCTGCTCTTGATAACACAGCCCTCTCTTGTGGGCATCATTCTTGGATACCACACCAGCTATTTAGGGGCCTAAATGACTTCAGGCTGAATTCTTCACCATGGATCCTGTGCATACTGGCCCACAGCACATGGAAGTTCAGGTATTCGAGAGCCCACTGAAAGTCTCTCCCCATGGTTTCAATTTTTTCTCTTCTCTGGCAACTCCAAGAGGACTGGTGCTGTTCTTCAGGGATTACCTGCAGTGAAGAAGGTAAATCATAGCATAACAGACTAACTGGAGTTGGAAGAGACCATTAAAGGTCATCTAGTCTAATGTCTCTGCAGTGAGGAGAGACATCTTCAAATAGAGCATGTTGCTCAGAGCTCCAAACAACCTGACCTGCAATGGATCCAGGGATGGGGCATCTATTTCCTCTCTGGGCAACCTGGGGCAGGGTCTCATCTTCAGTGTCAAACATTTCTTTTTTCTCTTCAGTCTGAATTTTCCTCTCTCAGTTCAAACCCATCACTCCTTGTTCTGTCACAACAGGCCCTGCACAAAAGTCTGTCCCCAGCTTTCTGATCGTCTCCTTTAAGCACTGCAAGGCCACCAGAAGGTCTCTCTGGAGCCCTTTCTTCTCCAAGCTGACCAACCTCAACTCTCTCAGCCTGGCCTCACAGCAGAGCTTCCAGCCTTGCCAGCATTGCTGTGGTCTCCTCTGGCTCTGCTCCAACAGGTCCCTGTCTGTGCTGTGCTGAGGACTCCAGAGCTGACCCCAGCATTGCAGGGGAAGTCTTAGCAGAGGGGCAGAATCCCTTCTCTGCCCCTGCTGCCGATAGCGCTGGGGATCAGCTCAGGACAGGCTGGCTCTGGGTTGGGAGCTCGTGGTGCAGGCTCATGTCCAGCTATTTACCCCTCAGCACCCCAAGTTCTCTTCATCCCTCAGCCTGTGTTGATACCAAGGATTGCCCCGACTCAGGTACAGGACCTTGCACTTGGCCTTGTTGAACCTCATAAAGACAGGATGCAGTTAATGTTGCTGGCATGCAGGGTTAGAAATCAAGTTTTTGTTGCTACCACACTTCCCCAGACTGGTGGGATGGACATCTTTGGGATTTTCCCATGCTTGGTCCATGCCAGGGACTGGCTATTGTGCCAAACCTGAGAAACAGCCTCCTCAGACCCTGTGTAGGTTCCTGGGAAGGATGCAGTTACAAAGGGGTGTTGCTGCAGTTCCTGCCTGGAGAACACATTGCTGATGACTTCCCTTTTTAAGCTAAGTGTGATGAGTCCTTTTGGCTCCAAGCTGTAGGGAGCAGGTTAAATGGGAGTAATGCTCAGGAGGTGACTGGGGTCAGCAGTGCTCTAGGTAATAAAAGAGAGAAAAGGGCAGCTGCTATAGCCCCCTGTTTTCTGGTCATTAATGTGATATACCATGTAATCTGGCTGCTCTTAATTATTCATTGTGCTGGAAGGTTTACAGCAAGAGACACAAAGCCACCATCTCAGGGCAGGCATTGTGAAGCCATCCAGAGCTGCAGTGTGCAAGAGTTTGCTCTTTGTTTTGCCTCCTCGTGTTTCTTTTTTCCACTTAATGAAGATCATAGTGTCCCAAATGTATCCTGTGTTACTATCATTACTCATTCATAACCAACTGTAGAAGTGAGTATCTGTCAAGGAGAATGTTCCTTGAAGGACTGCAGGCAAGAGCAGGAAATTTCTTTTGGGAGGCTCCTTGTCGTGCCTAGGACTTAGAGTGAGCAAGCATGGGAATAGGTTTCCCAGGGAGGTGGACTCTGGAGGTGTTCAAGAAATATGTGGACATGGTTTAATGACCGTGGTGGTGTTGGGTTGATGGTTGGACTTGATGACCTTAGAGGTCTTTTACAACCAAAACAATTCTAGGATCTTATGAAAATAATAAAAAAATGCATTTGAAGGGACAAGAGAGTTGCAGTGGCTTAAGCAGATCTGTTCAGGGTTGAGCACTTGACGGAGTTTGTGTCGGGGAAGGGGTAATTAGGTACTGCGAGACGATATTATAAAAATATGAATATATAGTTTATTAATATTAAATACTCGGAACTCACACCACCCTGACCACCATTTAATAATAACAATAATAACAGGCTCTTTGCAACATTATGGAAACTATATACAGGTTATAACAGGATCTGGAAATAACTATTAAATATATACATTAACAGAACTCGAATTAAACTGNAGAGCAGAAAAACATGTCTGCATAAACCAGGACATGTACAAGCCTAATTTGGCCTGTTTAGGCCTACCACGACAGTTTGAAAGTTCATTTTAGTTCTAGGGTGGTTTCCAATGGACACAGGATGCATTATTTAAGCTTCTAAAGCTGGAATGTACTCTCCATGTGTGGTCAGTTGTACATCTCACCAGGGATCCCGTGGAGAATCTTGTCACCTTTGTACATCTGGGTGTTTTTGTGTAGTAGGAAGGTTTGAGTTGGAGTGGCTTCTGTTTCAGATGTGGATGCTGTGCTTGTGCCAGAGACACAGTGTATTTGGAAGGGTGTGCTGAAGACTCTGAATGCTGCTGGGGTTTACCTGATGGTGTGGCTAGGTCTGCCAGGCTAAATTGTTCAGTTCAGGATTCTGAGCTCAGCAGGTCTTATTTTGTGCCTGGAAACTACTCTGTTCTGTTCCCTCTTGGTGTCTTGTTCTGTAAGTTTGCCATGAAGATACAGACATGGTCTGTTGATCAAGGAAGGGTTGGCTGTCATGAAACTGGGGGCTCCAGAACCATACACCAGAGGTACTCCAGATGTAGTCCAGAATCCATCCACTTCCTAGCATGCAGGTATTGAATAAGGATAATGAGGAAGCTAGGTCAGGCAGAGACTTGCCACAAGGCTTCCTGAGGTCTTTTCCAAGGACAGCCAGCCCAGCTTCCCAAACTGGGTTGTGAGAAGGGCCTGGATGGAGGAGCCAAGCAGGATTTGAGCAGCCTGCATGGACTGGGTGCCAGTGGATGATTAGTCCTGCAGGGAAGCACTGGCTGCCTGCAGAGCCTCCCCACAGCACCATGTGCTGTGTTACTGCAGTCGGGAGCTTGAGCAGAAGCGTTCCCCTGGAGCTGAGGATGTTGCCCACAGCTCTGTGCTGGCTCTGGCATGCACGTCAGCATGCTGCCCCTAATCCTGTCTTAGGCATGTTGCCAGGCGTTCCCCACAGCCACTGATGGCGCAACCAGAAGATTATGACCTCTTAGGAGATCTGGCAGGAGACGAGAGGCTGGATTAATAGGGCAGGTGAGAGAACATTCTTTACTGCAACCAAAACCTTTCTCTTCCGCAGACGAGCTGACAACAGACTCAGGCAAGAAGCTCATCAAAACTTGTTTCATGTTTATTTTTACAAGTCTGGTCATGACATCTCTACTGATCTCTACTGATTTTGCTTCCTCCACCTCCCAAAACAGCTTCATCAGCCCTTTGGCCTTCAGGTGTCACCTTAAGGTGACAGACCACTGGAATAGGCTACCCAGAGAGGTTGTGGAGTCTCCTTCACTGAAGACATTCAAAACCTGCCAGGATGCATTCCTGGGTGACCTGGCCTAGGTGATCCTGCTCTGGCAGGGAGGATTGGAACTAGCTGATCTTTAAGGTCCCTTCCAACTCAAACCATTCTAAGATTCTATGACCTGCTCTGAGAGGGATGTTGGACTAAATGATTTTTCCAGGTCCTTCCCAACCCCTAACATTCTGTGATCTCTCCAGGCTTTCTTCTGTATTCAAACAAGTTTTCTTCCATGAGCTCCTGAGGCTCCTTGCTTTATTTGGTGTATAAAGAGATTCTCTGCTTGAAGGTCAAGTGCTGAGGAATGTGTAGGAGTCACAGCACTCCACATCAGTGTGGAAGAGTGAGGAAGATGATTTCCTTCATGTAAACTGAGTGCTCCAAGTTAGCTAAAGGTGGGGACAGCTCCAGTGAGGTACGTTGCTTGGGAAATGGTATCTGTATATATAACACAGCAAGGCCAGGTTAGATGAGGCTTTGAGCAACCTGGTCTAGTGGAAGGTGTCCCTGCCAATGGCAGGAGGTTGGAACTAGATGATCTTTAAGGTCCCTTCCAACCCAAATCATTTTATGAATGTATGATCTGTATTTATGCAGCTTTATATGTGTATGTCTGCATGTGTTGCTCTTCAAAATCCACTCTGATTTGCAGTCTAGCAGTTTCATCTGATCAGTTCTCCCTTAAATGCTTCAGGGCAGGGCAGGTGTACTGTACATGGAGCTCTGAAATTAAATCTGAACTGACTGCATCTGTGACATGTCTACAGAACCCCTCTGCAGAACTCTCACTTTAAGTGAGAGAAGGATTTGACTACCTATGGGACTTTTGTCAGCTCCTGAGCAAGTAAGGTGTCATCTCTTATTGAAGGGCAGTGGCCAGAGGGTGCTGCACTTTCTTAAACTGATTTTAAATATTTTAACTTGATATGAATATTAACACTGGGGGAGGAAATAAGGGTGAATTTGTAATCCTCAGTGAAAGAGATTTGATGCAAAACTTGCCAGAGGGAAGCAAAAATTAAAAGTGGAATAACATAATTGAATACAAACTGGTGAAGTGAACAATGAGGGTAGTGAGACACTGAACAGGTTGTCCAGGGAGGTTGTGGATGTCCTCTTCCTGGAGGTGTTGTAGGCCAGGTTAGATGAGTCCTTGAGCAACCTGGACTAGCGGAAGGTGTCCCTGCCCATGGCAGAGGAGATGATCTTTAAGGTTCCTTCCAACCCACACCACTCCATGAATCTGTGAAATTTGTACAGTTAACAGACTGCCCAGCAGTGGCTTAACCATCCCTGTAAGTGTTCAAAAAAAACATGTATCATAGAATCAACCAGGTTGGAAGAGACCTCCAAACTCATCCAGCCCAACCTATCGCCCAGCCCTATCCAGTCAACTAGACCAGGGCACTAAGTGCNGCCTGGCTACTCTCCAGCCACTCTGTCCTCAGCCTGTAGCACTGTTTAGGGTTGTTGTGGCCAAAGTGTACAACCTTGCAATTACCCTTGTTCAATCTCATTCCATTGGCCTCTGCCCACTGTAGAGGTGGTGCTGAGTGATATGGTTTAGTGGTGACCTGCTGAGTTAATGCTTGAACTCAATTATTTTGGAGGTCTTTATGAATCTGTGGAACTTTTGTGGACTTCAGCAGAGCTGCAGTGGTTTGTACCTTCACTTATTCAGCTCAGTAAGTTTAGTTTTGAAATCAAAGTATGTCCTTTGCTGAGGCTCTTCAAAAATTAGAAGGAGATCAAGGAGAGAGGAAGTAAAAAGGGAGGAGGAGGAGGAAAAGAAGAAAGAAGATATTGGTGTTTTTTTAGACATGAGAGGTATCTCTCATGCTCTTCACAGGAAAAAAAAATAGAAGGAAAACACAACAAAGCTTTGAAATATTTTGGTTTTTTTGGTATAGGATGTGAGATCCCAAAGGCTGATCTCCAGGATTTGGGGGATTTTAGAGAAGCACTCTTCTGGCCTTGCAGCTGAAAGCAGAAATACAACTCAGTTCGCTCCACACACACTTCCCACCTCTGTGGTTTGTGGGTTTTGGGTTTTGGTTTTTTTTTTTGCTTTCTGCATGTCCCTCATTGTGATGATGTGCTGCTGTTTTGCCTTCTGAAAGGGTTTGCCTCATGATTTAGGTTTTGTTACTGATTTTAGTTAGCTGGTTGTTCGTGCATTAGCACAGTGCACATTTAGGATTTCCATGTACTGTGTAAATATCTCAGCCAGACCATCTAAGTGGTGTTCTTCCAGCCATGCCAAAGCCTGCTCCTTAAACTGGAGAGTTACAAATCACCTTTTTGCTACCTTTGCTCCCAAAGCAATGGCATGGAAGTGGCCAACCAGCAGTAGCTGTGTGGAGTGATCACTGGGACAGATATTTGTGGAAATATTTACTCAGACAACTAAGTCAGCAGCATGGTCACCAGTTAACTCGTGGGGGTTTGTTATGAGGAACAACTGAGGGAACTGGAGTGGCTCAGTCTGGAGAGGAGGAGGCTGAAGGGAGACCTCATTGCTCTCTGTAGTTCTCTGAAAGGATGTTGCAGTGAGGTGGGGGTTGGGCTCTTCTCCCTAGTATCAGGTGATAGAATGAGAGGAAATGGCCTCAAGATGTACCAGGGGAGGGTTAGGTTAGAGATTAGGAAAACTTTTTTTTCCTGCAAGGGTGATCAGGGATTGTAACAGGCTGCCCAGAGAGGTGGCAAGGCCACCATCCCTGGGGGTGTTCCAAAAACATGTGGCCATGGCACTTGGGACATGGTTTGATGGCCACGGTGGTGTTGGTGTAATGGTTGGGCTCAATTATTTTAGAGGGCTTTTCCAACCCAAACGGTTCCGTGGTGCCCAATGACAGGACAAGAGGCACTGGGTGGAAGCTGAAGCATAGGAAGTTTCATGGAAACATCAGGAGGATTTTTTTCACTGAGGGTGACAGAACCCTGGAACAGGCTACCCAGAAGGGTTGTGGAGTCTCCCTCCCTGCACATACTCAAAACCTACCTGGATATGTTCCTGTGTGATCTGATCTAGGTGCTCCTGCTCTGCAGGGGGATTGAACTGGATGAGCTTTGGTCATCTCTTCCAGCCCCTGACATTCTGTGATTCTTCTTTATTCATTTTCTTCTTGGTGTTTTAGTTTCTTGCTGGCAGGTTTCAAACGATGGATGTTCTCATGAATGTCTTTTAGATATTATTGCCTTTATTTTGCCTTTTAATGTTGGGTTTTTGTTTTTTTTTTGTTTATTTTAAATGTAGTTAGCTGTGAGTGGTACTGGAATGGGTACTTGCAGACAAAAGACAGGACAAATTCATGTTCAGCAACAGCTTTCAGTGAAAAATATGCACAAAATCATTGTCATGGGTGGGAAAAAAGACAACCCTGATTCTTGTGTCTGATTCAGTCATGCCTAACAAAGCAAAGCGGATCACATCCTACATCTGGCATGTCAAATCCCAGGAAACACAAATAATGAGGAACACCACTGAATGGGCAATCAGTTGGGGAAAAAGGAAGGGGTGCAGCCAAGAAGAGGGAACTTTGTGAAGCGCTTAGCAGGGCTGAGGTGTTTGCTGAGGTCTGTGTGCTGCCATGACTTGTGGATTAGGGGGTTTAAGAGGCTCCATCTCTCTAGAGATCTCTTATCTCCTGCAGACAGCTCCCTCTGCTTTGTGTGTACCTGCATGAAACTCATCTGCTGCGATGCTGTCGTCGCATCAGAGTGGGTGCCGCTGGGGCAGCAGAACGGTGACTTCACAGCTGCGAGGAGCAAAATGGAAGAGAAACCAGAAAGTGGCGACTGAGGTCTGAGCAGGGCGGAGGGGCTGGGGGCAGCCTGCGGTTAGCAGCCTGCATGCAGAGCCCTGGGAAGCAGTCTGGGCTTACAGGGCTCTGCCGCTTGCCTTCTCCGGCTGCGTCTGCAGAACTGCAGGGGCAGCAGCGGGAAAGTGCAGCTCCTGTCCTGCCAGCGAGTGCTGCCTCCCGACTGCTCGGCGTTTCTGACCTATTTCTGGCTGTTTGTTTCCCTTACAACCCCACTCAATGACGCTGAAATAAAACTATTTCGACTTCTGCAAGCTGTGAGCAGTGAACAGGTTAAAAAGGGAAACAAGCTAAAAGCTTCTGTTTCCTTTGCCTGAAAATCCACTGATGCAGGATGAAATTAAGGGCTATAAATAGCTCCTGTCCCTTCAGCTTCATCATGCAAGCTTCGGCTGTGCAGAAGGATTAGGAGAAGACAGAATGGATTTCTGTGTGGCGTCAACAAGAGTCAAGGATTATGCCCACTGTGCACATTGTATTGTTCATTTCTCATGGGCCCTCGCAGGGGAGTTAAATCCCTTCTGATGCTCAAGGTGCAGGGAGCAGAGCCGGCTTTGAGCAGGACACGTGCACTGCAAAGCAATTTTACACAGTAGCACTTGAGCTTCCCAGGGGTCTGCAGCGTCCAGCCCTGGCCTGCTTCTCCTGCAAGGCAGACAACCCAGCACAAATCCTAGCAGCAGGGGCTGGGGCTTTCCAGTTGCTGAGCTGGAGCTGCTGCCAGTAAAGTTCGTTGCCACTGGGCACCTTGTGAAAGGAGTGGTGTGTCTGGTCCCCAGGTCACCATTCCCTCACTCTGCTTCCTTCTGCTCTGCAAATCCTGCTGATAGTGACTAGCATTGGGTGACAAAGCTTTCACTGAGCTGCACATAGACCTTTGTGTGTGAGGCTGTTGGAGCAAGGATATCATCTCTTTCCTTAGAGGAGTGTTCAAGGTTGCTGTAACCTTAGCAATGTGAAAAGTTTATTGCATCTTCTCTCTCCTCCACTTGCCTTTTCTTCCTGTGCATAGTCTGTGTAACTGGAAGATATCTGTTGCAAGGAGCAGGCTTACAGGAATTTTCTCTTTATTATTTACTGAGAAACAGAATTGTTGAACAGTCTTTGTCCAGAAGGTGAACAGGTGACTAAACACAGCTCCTTTTGGGAGCAGCTTGTGAAACTTCTGCCTTTTCAGCTTCCTGCCCTGGGAGATGCAGAAGCCAACTTGCTTGCAGCTCCTGAAGGTTTAGGTGAGATTTGGTAGCAAAAGGGCACTGCAATGCAAGAGAGATGTGGAGGTGCTGGAGCAGGTCCAGAGGAGGGCAGCGAAACTGGGGAAGGGCCTAGAGAATAAATGTTATGAGGAGCGACTGAGGGAGCTGGGGGTGGTTAGTGGGAAAAAGAGGAGGCTGAGGGGAGACCTCACTGCTGTCTACAGCTACTTGAAGGGACATTGTGGAGAGGCTGCTGCTGGTCTCTTTTCAGATAATTGGAGACGGAACAAGGGGGAATGGCCTCGAGCTGAAGCTGGGGAGGGTTAGATTGGATATTAGGAAAAAGTTTTTCATGGAGAAAGTGGTCAGGGACTGGAATGAGCTGCCCAGGGAGGTGGTGGAGTCACCAACCCTGGATGGGTTTAAGGGTCATTTGGATGTGGTGCTTGGGGCTATGGCTTAAGGTGAATCTTGTAGAGTAGGGTTATAGGTTGGACTTGGTGATTTTGAGGGGCTTTTCCAACCTGGATGTTTCTGTGATTCTGTGAAAGCATCCCTCAGAGATGGACCCTCCCCTGCATAGGTATTTAAAGCTGGCTAACTACAGCTACTATTAATATAGCTGCTCTAAGTATGGTAATGTCTATGCAGAGAAGGACAAGACAGGAGTAACTTTGGACTGCTGCCTTATGACTTTGTGAATAATGGCAGATGTTTTTGCCCTGAATGTTTAAATACGAGCTGATAACAGGATTTTAGTTACATGGTGGTATTTCCACATGTACCATAAATATGTATGTTCCATAAATACATACATAAATATGTATATTCCATAAATACACCTTAGGACTGGTAGAGTTACAGCTTTGTTGTGGCCACAGTGCAATTCTTTTGCTACAGTGTCTGCAGCTGAACCTTATGGCAGCACGAGACTTGTCTCAACGCTTAAACCTCCCCCAACAACCTCCCCAAGAAGAAAAATGATTGAGAGTGCAGAACTTGCAATATTCATAGAAATTAGGTAAAACTCTTATCTAAGATCAAATAAAGCAATTTTGTTGTTAGGGCTCATGGCTACACCTGATGTTACAATGTGCTGCTTTCAATTGCTGTTTCTAACTGCTAAGAGTAAGAAAGATTGCTCCTCTTTTTCACCCTTGTCATCCTGCTGACCTCAACCACTGATCCAGTGGAAACCACATTTCCGTCTCCTACTGTAGCACCAAGGAGAGCAGCATCAATCCTGTGGGAATTCAGTTGGTAGAAGGAAAAATCCTACACTTTGAAGACTAATGTGTTGCAAGCATTGGACAGGAATGTAATTGTAGCTTTATGCTTTTCCTGTTGAAAGCATGAGCATGCTGTGGTTTTGGGACTCCTTCAGAGGGATGATGGATGTGAGCCTGGTTGAGAGAGAGGACTCACTGACTGGTGGATTTAAAGGTCATTCAGTTCCCCAACACTTTTCTTCTTAGTCACATCCATGGTGGCTGTCCAGTTACAAGTGCCTGTCAGTAATTGCTTTGAAGACCTTAAAATGAAGACCTTAAAATAAGGAAAACAAGGAATGCAGAGTTAAGATTGTGTATCTTAAAAGAGCTGGGAAAGCTTCTTATTGTCTCTGCTTTAAATAAGTAATGAGAGAAGCTGGAGGCTTTTGCTGCTTTGTCTTTTTGCTCACATTTAATGTTGTCCAAGACCACTAGAACCAAACCCCTTAATTTGGATCCCCTGGCTACCATGAGGGTGGAGAGGCTGCTGGATGCAGCTGTTTCTTACAGTCAAGCTGTGTTCCCTCTTCCTTCAAGAATGGAAGCTTACTGAGGTCCTGCTGGCCTGCTCTCCCTGATACAGCCTCTCATTGCAATGCAGAGTAATCAAAAGAGTGATTGCCTATTGGAATGGGCTGACTGGAGAGGTGGTGGAGTCCCCATCCCTGGAGGTGTGTAAGAGGAGGCTGCATGAGGCACTTAGTGCCATGGGTTAGTTAATTAGAAGGGTTAGGTATTAGGTTGGACTTGGTGATCCTAGAGGTCTTTCCAGCCTGGTTAATTCTGTGATTCTGGCTGACAGCCCCAGTACTTGGAGCAGCCACCTGCTTGCCTCCTTGGGGAACTACTCCAAGAGGCTCTGATGATGCAGGTTTGACTCTCATTTGGTTCTCTCAAGGATGGCCACAATTCAACAGCTTTTTTTACCAGCTGCTCAGCAGCCTTTATTGGTCCAAACTTGCCTGCAGTTTGTACTTTGGAAGCTCTTGTGATTGGACCTTTGTGAATATGCTTTGGTAATCAATTTATTGATTGCTTTTTCCCGTAAGTGAGCTGGACAACTTCTTACCTCCATGCTTCGTGGCAAAAGAAACTTTATTTCTCCTGTCAAAAGTTACTGCAGATGACCTAAGGGCGACATGTTGATGTACTGACTGCAAGAGGAATGAGAGCTGTGTTGTCCTGTGTAGACAGGAGGAACAGTAGGAGGGCAGGAATGATTTATTCCATTAGTCCTGAGTTCTGCCTGTTTAATCTTTCCATATAATGTGAAGCTGTAAAGCAGGAGTTCTAATGGAGCAAAGTTGTGAGTGCCGTAGCCGGAGGCACACAGGAATATCAATTAAACATACACTTGAAAACATCCATTGGGAAAATAAGATTTAGTAGCTGCCATTGCAGAATGTTAACCTCCTTTCCCACTTCTTGCCCTCACCTCTCTTCTGGGCTTCTCTTTCAAGCTCCAGCTCCTCATTCCATGAGCTATATGAGAATGGCAGTTCTCCAAAAAGACCCCTCAAGGACTTGCTGTTTGGGCCCCACTTCTGCCTCCGTCTGCAAAGCAGCTAGCCTGTGGTTCAGCCAGTTAGATCACCACCACTGACTTCAGCAGATGGGTACAGACTCAAATCCTTGGCTCTGTTTTATTCCCAGAGGATAAGGCAGTGACTGCGAGCGTGAGCACTCCCCATGGGGCAGGTGCCCAGTGGGGAGGGCTCTCTGCAGCCCAGAACTCGGTGTGCATGGTACCATCCTGTGTACCTCTGCTGTAGGCTGTGTCCCTGAGCAGACAGATGGCATCGCCCACCGGGGGATTATCAGGTCCTCCCCTGTGCAAGCAAAAACCTACATTCAGCACTTTCTGAGAGGAAGGAGGAAAGAGTACAGCCCAGCTCCTGGAGAGCCTTGGCCAGCTGCTGCCTCGCCGGTTTTGAGCCTTATCCTTGACGTAGCTCTTTGTGAAACAAGCAGTGCAAAATGGCATCATTTCTCCCCAGTGAAACCTTAACATACGTAGGATGTGGGCAAAGGAGTCAGAACCATTACTATTCCTAGACATCCACCCAGTCAGACAAGCAGATGGAAAAGCACAAACCGTTCTCAGAGAGAGCAGGAAATATGGACCAATGCCTGTAGCTCCATTTCAATGCCAAAAAGCCAGCATGAAATCAGCATGGGTAAGGATCCTAGTAGGCAACACCACCAGATAATGCTCACTGTAGTATCTAGTAGAGGAAGTGGCCTAAAGTACCTTGATTAACAATATAACTACGTAGAGCTTGTCCATCTACTAATCTTTATTTGCAAGGCAAGACTAAGTCTTAATTGGATGGTGCTAGAAATTTGACAGCACAATTTGAGCCAGCAGTGTGCTCCTGTGGCTAGTGGGTTGAGAGAGGTTCTCCTGCCTCTCTGCTCTGGTGAGGCTGCATCTGGAGTACTGTGTCCAGTTCTGGGCCCCCGAGTTCCAGAGGGACATAGAACTGCTTGAGAGAGTCCAGCACAGAGCTACAAAGATGGAGTGGAACATCTCTCTTATGAGAGGAGCCTGAGCGAGCTGGGGCTGTGCTGCTTGGAGAAGAGGAGCCTGAGAGATGACCTCATCAATGTTAATAAATATGTGAAGATGAGTGCCAGGAGGCTGGAGCTAGGCTCTGCTGGGTGGTACCCAATGACAGTACAAGGGGCAATGGTGGAAGTTGAGGCATAGGAAGTTTCATGTAAATATGACAAGGACTTTTTTCCTTGTGAGGGTGACAGAACCTTGGAACAGGCTACCCAGGGGGGTTGTGGAGTCTCCCTCTCTAGAGATATTAAAAACCTATCTGGATGTGTTCCTGTGTGATCTGGTCTAGGCAATCCTGCTCTGGCAGGGGGATTGGACTGAATAAGCTTTTGAGGTCCTTTCCAGCCTTTGACATTCTGTGATTTCTTGCTGTTCTATCACCTGATACAAAAAGAAGACCAACCCCCACCTCACTGCAACCTCTATTATGGTAGCTGTAGAAAGCAATGAGGTCTCCCCTCAGCTGCCTTTGATGTTGAAGGTGTTTCACTTGCCCCACAGAGAGCTGACATGCTGCTAATTCTCTCTAACTAAAGCTTAACTGCAGGGTGGAGTTCAGTAGAGCTGTTTAGCAATGAACTAATAAGCAAAAGCACTCAGGACATTTCCACATCAACCTGACCTAGGCCCATCATAACCTACAAGTGCCTGAAATGAGCATTGCCAGAACTACATCAGAAACTAAGTTTTAGACTAGGGAAAACCTGGAATATTTCCTTAGAGCAGTGGGAGATGCTGTCTAGCACTGATCATTGTAGCCTAGAAAACTGTCCTCTAGCTGCACTGTTCTCATCTTTCAGCTCAGTCATTTAAAAGTAATTGTCAAGAGTTAGAGCTTAATCATTCCTCTTTCATTCTATCAAATCAAAGCTTGTCCCAGGCTGGTTTTAAAAAGTCACTAATATGTTTACTCCCTATTTATGGTTGGTTTACAAGCTTGGAAGTGGGGAACAGGGGAAATGTTAATAGGTGGTGAGGAAGGTTACCTGGTGACTTTGTAGAGATTGTCCTCTGCTGGGGCTCCTTCCATCAGTCATTCATAATGTATGCCTCTGCTTCTGGGAGCAGCAGTGCCCCACCACGAGGCTGTGTTTTCCCTCCCTGCCATGGAGAGCTGCTGTTAGGCAAGAATATAAATTCTTGGCACTCTCCTTAGGGCTCTCTTGCTTTGGTGGTTGTTTTTTTTTTTTTTAGGTTGATGTTTCAAGGAGCTGCAGCTGTTTGTCTCAGAACAGAAGTTGGTCAGCACTCAAAGTGGGCAAGACCAAGGTGTGTGTTTGCTAAACCAAGACAAGCCTCATGCACAGCTTCTTTATTCATGCAGGGGATCCAAGTTCTATCACAGAGCTGTCGTTTGGGCTAAGTTCTTCATAGAACATAGTGTCTGTGGTTCTTTTCTATGGTGAATAATTTATACTTCCTTCTTCTTCGCTTTGTGCACCATGTTACATGAGGCAGAGCCACTCTGTATTTCACAGGATTCCTTCCTTCATCACTTGTGTGTCTGGAAAATGTGACCCACAACACAGAATTCCAGAGAGGGTTTTGAAGTTGCTTTTCATTTCATAGACTCATAGTGTCATAGGATCATTTTACCTGGAAAAGATCTTAAAGATCATTCAGTGCAACTGTTCTCTAACTCTACCAAGGCTGGTGCTAAACCATGTCCCTCAGCACCACATCTCTGCATCTTTTAAACATCTTTAGGGATGAGAATTCTGCCAGCTCCTTGGGAGCCTTTTCCAGTGCTGGAGCACCCTTTCAGTGAAGGAACATCCTGGACATCCTTTTGCTCCTTGGGTCTATGATTATAAGGAGGTAGCATACATAGTTAACTGAATCANCCAACCCTACCTGGCCACAACCTCTTTCACTTATTCATAGAGAGCAATAAGATCTCCCCTGAGTCTCCTCTCCTCCAGGCTAAACAAGCCCAGCTGCACAGGCTGGCAGGAAGCAGGTGAGAACTGCACTGGTGGATGCAATGTGCACTCTCTGGTCACCAGCACAGCCATTTGGTGATATTTTTTTTCTTTTTCCTCTTACTCACAAAATCCTCAGACCTTGAAAGACATTTAAGTATCTGTCATCCACAGAAAATAGTGAGGTTCTGCTGCCTAAACCACCTCATTGCTCTTCTGTGCAGGAGTGAGTAAATATTATTTCATGTTTATTATGAGCATAAATATCCTGAAGATCATCAGGCACTCCATTAGCAATGGCAAGGAGGAGTCCATATTTATTAGAGGAACAGTATAAGATCAATATCATTCCCTATTAAACTGTTTCAGCCAACTACTCCTTCAGTTCATAAGGTACTGGAACAATAGACTGTCACAGGAGAGTTAATGGATTGTTGACCTGTTTATATGGTGACCTTCTACCTTATTCAAACCATTCTAGTTCCTCTCTTTTGTGGGCTTTGCTGTTTGGGTGCAGAATGCAGAGGACCTTTTGGGAAAAGGACTTTGGATGTGTCCAGAAGACAGTTTTAGAAACCATATCATATATTCTTCTGCTAACCTGTGCTTCTTCAGACAGTGCATGTCTGCTCTGTGCACAGTCTGATGTGTTCTTTGTGCTTGATTTTGTTCATTTCTTTTTATTATTATTTCATATCATGTAGAGGAGCAGCCTGATCTAGTGGAAAGATGTTCCTGCTTGCTGCAGGGAGGTCGGACTAGACCTTTAGAGGTCCCATCTAACCCAAACCATTCTAGCATTTTATGACTTATTGAGGTTTTGTGCTTCTGGAGATGAGGCTTCACTCAGAGTTAAGAACCCAACAACTCACTGAAAGAAAGAAGGGATTTTTAGACGCAGTTTTCTGGGCAGAAATCCAGGTTGATCTCCAGAGGTCTCTTCCAGCCCCCACCATTCTGTGATTCTGTTGGGGAAATCATGTTTTTCTCTCTGTTGATTTCTTCTCCCCAGCTATTTAAGTACCATGCCTTGCTCTCTGTGCCTTAAGCAGTTTTGTGCTGTTGCCCCAGTTTAGTGCATGGCTATCACCGTAAAAGATGCTGCATTTCCAAGAGAGAGGGGGGGGGAAAAAATAGCCTAATATATTCCTAATATAGCTCTTTTGAAAAAGGGCTTTGGGATTTGCTCAGCTAGATCCCATATAAATACTTTTTGTTTCTGTAGTGGTTTGCTAAACCACTTCTCCTTCAAAACCTGTCCTGTTTCCAAGAGGAGGTGCCAGGTATGACTTCAGGCTTACACATCCCATTGGATTTGAGGTCTTTGTTCCATGACTAAGGATGTATTTCTGTTGGTTTTAAATACTGCCAGGCCTGTGCTCTGGAATGGGAGATATTTCTATTAATTAGCTGCCAGTGGGTAGCCAAACCATGTTCAGGGTGAGTTTGCCTCTTGTGCTCACACAGAGAATCGCTGCGTTGACTGTGGATGGGGAGGGCTTTGGTGCAAGTATTCAGTACCCAGAATCTGATCAGTTTTACTTTGACACTGAAATCACTTTGTTCTAGAGTGAGATTTATCTTTTTTCCACCACAGGAGGAGAAACTACTTTTCTGTGAAAGTGCTGGAGCCCTGGAGCAGGCTGCCTGGAGAGGTTCACAGAGTCACAGGGTGTTAGGTGTTGGAAGGGACCCAAAGAGATCAAGTCCAACCCCACCGCCAGAGCAGGACCTAGTGCAGGTCACACAGGAACACATCCAGACAGGACTGGAAAGTCTCCAGAGGAGATGACTCCACAACCTCTCTGGGCAGCCTGTTCCAGCGCTTGGGGACCCTTGCAGTAAAGAAGTCCTTCCTGATGTTGAGGTGGAACTTCCTGTGCTGTAGTTTCCATCCATTGCCTCTTCTCTTGTCTTGTTGCAGGGCACAAGTGAGCAGAGGCTGTCCCTGTCCCTTCCTTCCTGACTCCCAGACTCCAGATATTTATAGACATTGATTAGATTCCTCTCTTGGCCCCAGATCCCTCAGTCTCTCCACATAGGGCAGTGCTCCAGCTCCTTTGTCATCTTCGTAGTCCTCCATTGGGCTCTTTTCAAGCAGATCCCAGTCCCTCCTGAACTGGGGAGCCTGAAACTGCAGAGTCTCCTTCTCTGGGGAGATTCCAACCCCACTTGACCATTGTGATCCTGGGCAAGCTGCTGTGGGTGCCCTGCTTTAGCAGGCTGGGTGATCTCCAGGGGTCCCTTTCTTACCCCATTCTGCTAGAATTCTAGGATCTTGTTTAAATAAGAATTTCAGTAGAAATCTACTTTAAGGTACCTCTTTAGGCTCCCATGGATAAAGAGAAACATTGGAAGAATACACACAACCAGGAGAACTTACAGGACCAGGGAAGGGAAAATAAATCAGGGGAAAGAAAAAAGAGATTATTTTCTTGTGCCTTCATATTTGTCCTGTGTCTTTTGGTCATTAGAGGCTGGGGTATTACTTCAAGCAATCCTGTGTATGACATTTTTAAACAGCAATGAGATTTTTTTAATATGGCTTTGCTCCTTTGAAAATGTGTTTGTGTCTCTTCACTGCCCTCCTTCAGATTTCTGCAAATAAAATCATTACTCTGCTCTTTCTGGGGACTGAACACAAAAGGGTGAGGAACATGGAAGGGCAGAAATCAATTTCTTTCATTTGTGTGAGCGTAAAGGCCACAGCTCCATTTGGGTATACAGCTGAAGGCAGGTTTCCTTTGCAACTAATCTCTGCAACTTGATGTCTCCTTTTCCCTCTTTGCTGGTGGTTGTGTTGAATAAAAGGGTGGACACAACCCTGGAGGGGTTGGATTGTGTCCAGAGAAGGGTAACAAAGCTGGTGAAGGGTCTGGAGAGCAGGTCTGGTAAGGAGTAGCTGAGGGAAGTGGGGGGGTGTTTAGTCTGGAGAAGAGGAGGCTGGCGGCAGACTTTGTTTCTCTCAACAGCTCTCTGAAAGGAGCTTGCAGTGAGGTGGGAGTCAGTTTCTTCTCCCTAGTATCAGGTGATAGAATGGGAGGAAATGGTCTGAAATTGTGCCAGGAGGTTTGGTTGGAGATTAGGAAAAGTTTCTTCACTGAAAGGGAGGTCAGGCATTGGAAAAGGCTGCCCAGGGAGGTGGTAGTGTCACCATTCCTTGAGGGGTGAAAAAAATGTGTGACTGTGGCACTTGGGACGTGATCTAATGGCCATGGGTGGTGCTGGGCTGATGGTTGGACTCAGTGATCTTGGAGGTCTTCTGCAACCCAAACAGTTCAGTGGTTGTATAATGCTATGCTTCTGGACCAGTCCTGTCTGCTGTGCTGCCTGTCCACAGATGTCTGAACTGCCTAAATCCGAGTAGTTCGGGGCTTTCTATTCTGCTTCCTGCATCCCTAATCCATCCTGATCTTTTATCTGAGGCACAGACATGACGCTCCTGTGCTGAACCTGGCTTGGACAGGCAGCATTCAGCAGTTGCTGTCCTCTCTCCACTCATTAATTCAGGTGACCAGGAAGCAGGGGCAGAAGGTGGCTTGGTCCTTGATGTTGCCATCCTGCCATCCTCCTGTGCTGGGGAGACAAGAGGAGGAGGAGGAGGCAGCTGCGTTAGCGACGGCAGTGACAACAGCCTAATAGGACAGGATGATTTCCATCTTTTCCCATCTGCCCAAGGGGGGAGAGGCGCTGATGAGGCCTGGGGATTGGTTACAATCTCCTGAAATCACCAAGCAGATGGATATTGAGCAGATAAGCATTAATCTGTCCTGGGAGAGGATTAATCGGGTGAAAGATGGCAATCTAGGCGTGCGTGTGGGGAAGGGGCGGGGGTGGCAGTGGTGGGCAGCTGGTGCTCCTGGCTGCTCCTGGGGTCCTGCTTTTGTCTTCCTTGTGTGCTCTGATGGCAAATAAGGCCTCTTACCAGCACAAGCCTTATTCCTCTAATTCTAACTGAACTTTGACTGTGGGAGCTGGGAGGAGAGCGTCTTACATTGTTCAAACAAGCTGTCTTTTTTAGCTTAATAGCTCAGCTTTCTTCCTTCTCCTTGTTGAGACAAATTCTGTAGCCTTTGATTGCCTGCATTTCCTCTTCACTTACAGAATCATAGAATTATGGAATTGTCAGGGCTGGAAGGGATCTCAAGCACTATCTAGCTCTAACCTCCCTGTCACAGGCAGCAACACCTCACACTAGATCAGGTTGCCCAGAGCCACATCCAGCCTGGCCTTAAACACTTCTAGGGATGAGGCTTCCACCACCTCCCTGGGCAACCTGTGCCAGTCTCTCACCACCCTCATGGTGAAGAACTTCTTCCTAACATCCCATCTGAATCTACCCACTTCTAGTTTTGCTCCATTCCCCCCAGTCCTATCACTACCTGGCAGTCTAAAAAGTCCCTCCCCAGCTTTCTTGTAGCCCCCTTCAGATACTGGAAGGCCACAGTAAGGTCTCCTCCTCTCCAGACTGAACAGCTCCAACTCTGTCTGTCTCTATAGCAGAGGAGCTCCAGCCCTCTCATCATCCTTGTGGCCCTTCTCTGGACACGCTCCAGCAGCCTGTTCATTCCTAGCTTGAAGCCTGCTCTTTCCCCCAGAACACACTCAGTGATTATGTGACATTTGATGGAAATTGTTGTTCTGACATCTGCAACATTTCATTCCAGCATCTCTAAACGTTTTACAGGCATTAGTTAATTAATCCTCACAGCATCCCAGAGAGCTTAGGTAAGTGTGGGAGACCTGTTGGTGGTGATGATCGTTTGGTGTTGGTTGCTTTTTTGCTTTGCTTTTCCCCTAGAGCATTTGAATACTTACAGCACCTGTAACTTGAGTTTGGAGGCAGAGTGCTCAGCATGTCTGAAATTCAGACCCTGTTTCCCCTGGTGATGAATATGCTGGGACACAGGGCAGTGGGATCAAAACTGGAGAGAGAAATGGATCTCTGCCAAAGATAGGACTAAACCAACGAGCCCAGCTTTTTCCTCTTCAACCTCCCATTTTTACCACAAAATACAGTCCTTTTTTTGGAATGCCAGTCTCTTGTTGCCCTTCACATGACTCCTTTTCCTTCATATCCCTCTCTCTCCCCTGATTTGCCTTTCTCTGCAGAAGAATATGCAGTGATGCCAGTCTGCTCTCACACCTACATGCTGATGGGCTCCTTCTTTTCACCAACATGGTTGCCAGCATCTAGGGGGGAGAGAGAGATCTGGCAGCCTTGTATAAAGCCAGAAGATTATAAAACTACTGGGGTTATGTGGAGTGCAGAAAGGCAAATTCTGTCCTGCTGCTCAGCCTTGGGTTTAGCTCTCCATGGCTGCCCTGAGAGGTGTGACGTAGGCTCTGTGTCAGGGCTATCGTTGCGTGCCACTGCTGGATTTGCAGAGGGGCCTTAACTTGCTGTCTTGTGTTTATGTACTCTGAACGTTAATTTCAACATGCAAATGAGCTCAGTCACAAAGGCCCAGGAAAAGAGCCTTCTGTAGATTTAAGACTCAGCCAATCTGCCTGTTTCTGGAGCAGGGGTGTGATAAATGAATGCTGTCGCTGGGAAATGGTGCAGGCATTCAGGGGCTTCTTCCGTTCATCAGGTCTGCAAAGATCCCCAAGGAGCTGGAACCAGCTGTCTCTCTATGCACACTTTGGGTGGCCTAGAGCAGGCTAAGTCAGCCTTGGGTTTTCCTCCTTCCTTGCAGAATCCCAGTGTGGTGGGGGTTTATAGGATCATAGAATGGTCTAGGTTGGAATGGACCTCAAAGATCATCTAGTTTCAACCTCCCGCCGTAGGCAGGGACATCTCTCACTAGAACAGGTCACTCAAAGCCCCATCCAACATGGCCTTGAACACCTCTAGGGAAGGAGCAGCCACAACCTCCCTGGGCAACCTGGGAGGGTTGGAAGGGACCTCTGGAGATCATCTAGTCCAAGCCCAACTGCTAAAAGAGGCTCACCCGCAGCAGCTTACCCAGGGTCACAATGGCCAGGTGGGATTGGAATCTCTCCAGAGAAGGAGACTCCACAGCCTCTCTGGGCAGTCTGCCCCAGGACTCCAGCACCCTCACAGCAAAGAAGTTTTTTCTGATGTTCAAATGGAACCTCCTTGAATCCAGTTTGTGCCCATTGCCTTTTTTCCTGTTGCTGGGTACCACTGACAAGAGTCTGGCTTAATCTTCTTGCCCCCCTCCCTTTAGATATTTATAGCCATATATGTTTTTTCTCTTTTCTGAGAAAAAATAATATTTTTATTTTTCTTCCATCTTTGTAATTTTTATGATGATTTTCTTTCCTCACTGTTCTGCATCCTTTCAGTCACCTTTAGCAGGACCTTTTTCTGCCTCACTGTTATAATTTCCTTGGTTTAGAGTGCTCTAAGTAGTTATTATGTAAAAGCCTCTGTTTCTGACAGGGAAGAGGACAGAGTAAGAGTGGATTCTAGCAACAAAGCCTTGAACATTTAATGCTCATCAAAGACCTGTCTCAAAAGACTGGATCCAGGGCTTCTCTGGTCAAGCAGAAGAGAATTGGGTTGATTCCTGTGGTTCAGGATAAAATGCAAAATGTGTTCTACTTAAATAATTTTAAATAATTCTTTTAAATAATTCTTCACCTTTTCCCTATGTAATTTATTCAGCAAGTTTGACAAAGAGATAAAACTCCTGTCGTAGGTGAGAGCATGGTGAAGAGATGGCCTTAAACTTTCTTCATATGGCTTTAAAGACATTTCAGATGGCAGAGTCAAAGCAAGCAAAAATAGAATGAAAATTAGAAACATGCCTTTGCTGCCCTGCCCCTCTTCTTTTTCCATGAACTTAAGCTCAATACTTTAGTTAATCATTTCAGCCTACTGAAGTGCAAGCTGACTGGTGGTACAAGCTGTATCATGGAATGGGTTTGGGTTGGAAGGGACCTCCACAGGTCATCTAGTCCAACCCCTGCTGGGCTTCCCCCATTCTTCCTAAGATCTAGTCCAACCTAGCCTTGAACATCTCCAGGAAGGTGGCATCCACAACCTCTTTGGGCAACCTATTCTAGAGTCTGACCACCTTTGTACTGAAGAACTTCTTCCTAAGCTCAAACCCTGCTCTTGCTCAGCTTCAAACCGTTCCCCCTTACCCTGTCTCTACACACCCTCATGAAAGTCCCTCAGCAGCCTTTCTATAGGATCCCTTCAGCTATTGGAAGGCAACTCTAAGGTCTCCTCAGTTTCCTCTCCTCCAGGCTGAACAACCCCAGCACCTCTTGTGCTCTTGCAACTCCCTTCCCATGATGGAAGTTGCTTTTACTTATCAGACAGGTCAAAAAGAAGCCTATGGAGTAAAGTGTTCTGCTTGGTGACGTTGTACAGATTTAGCCTGGACCCATGCAGTCTGTAACTTGCAGTGCCTTAGACAGGAGGGAGAATTCTGCTTAATGAGATGTTTACATGGCTTGATAAAAGTAGAGAATGATGTTAGTGCTTCCCACTGTATTTTGAGGGGGTATGTGTAGTGCATGAAAGTATCTAGGCACTGTGGGCATGGCACTGGAAATCTCAGCATACAAATAAATGTTCCAATTCATCTCATTGGAGAAAATTGGAGCCCTCTTGGCAGAGCTGGAATCAGTCAAGAAACCAAAATAGAGATTCTGTCCCTGTATGCATGAAATGTTTTAATTACTTAACTTAGATGATCACACTGGGAAATACTTGAATATGATGTGCCAAATCCTTAGCAAATAGAAATTGACAGAGCTCCATTGAATTTTCCAGCCAAGTATTAGAGCTGATTGGAAAGGAAAAAAAAACCAACCAACCAAAAAAAAAAAAAAAAACCACCAAAAAAACCCCCAAACCTAGAAATGGCAATGAAAAAAAAAAATCAACCAACTGCAAATACCTACTGGGGTTTAGTTCCCTTCGTTCCCAAAGCTTTTTGCTTGCTTTGCTTTGTTTTTAACTTCTGATATTTTCTCTTATGCTCTGTGGCAGCCTTGTCACTTTTTTCTTTCTTACTTCTTTTTCCTTCTTTGTTTTCTGTTGTTTGTTTGTTTGGGTTTTTTTTTTGGTTTTTGTTTGTGGTTTGTGTGGTGGTGGTGGTGGTTGTTGTTTTTTCCTGGTATAAAAGAGAATATTTGTGATCAAAAAATGAGAGGAGCCCCACTTGGAATCTTCCATTCCAAGAAAGAGACAGATTCCTTTTCATAGAGTCATAGAACAATTAAGGCTGGAAAACATCTCCAAGATCATTGAGTCCAACCATTAACCCAGGGCTGCCAGGTCAGCTCTAAATTATGTCCTTCAACAGCAGGGCTTTTAAGTCCCTCCATGAGTGGGGGCTCAAGCCCTGAAGCAACCTGTTCCAGGGCTTGGCATTCCTTTTGGGAAAGAAATTGTTCCTCCTGTCCAGCCTAAACCTTCCCTGGTGCAACTTGAGGCCCTTCCCTCTTGTCCCATCATTTGTTACTTGGGAGAAGAGATCAATCCCCACCTGGCTCCAAGCTCCTTTCAGGGAGTTGTAGAGAGTGAAAAGATCTCTCCTCAGCCACCCCTTCTCCATACTAAACACCCCCAGTTCCCTCAGCTGCTTCTCACCAGCCCTGTTCTCCAGACCCTTCACCAGCTTGGTTGCCCTTCTCTGGATATCCTCCAGCACCTCAATGTCCTCCTTGTAGTGAGGGGCCCAAAATGGAACCGTTTATCAGGGTGGTCTCATGAAGAGTGAGCAGGAAGCCTTACACGTGGCCACTCTTTGGCCTAGGAGTCTTTTTCCTGTAGAACTGTGCAAAACTCTTAACTTGATGAGGTTTTAGTAAAAGATGTTCTAAGCCTGCTTTTCCCTCATCCCCTTTTATTCTTAGTTTCTGGCTTTCTGCCTTCTCACTGTTAGAAATGCCACATTGGTCAGTTACCAGCATGCTCCCTTGGGGAAGTTTATTAAAGGTGACACAGAGTTTCTGACATACTCATGGCAGCAAAGCAAAAGGAATTTTCATGGCTCATTTGGTGAAATGCTCCCTTTTCTTGAAGTGGTGGGGGTTGGAAGGGAGATCAAGTCCAACCCCCCTGCCAAAGTAGGATCATCTGAGGCAAGCCACACAGGAATGCATCCAGAAGGATTCTGAAAGTCTCCAGGGAAGGAGACTCCACAACCTGTCTGGGCAGCCTGCTCCAGGGCTCCATCAGCCTCACTGCAAAGAAGTTTTCCCTCGTGCTGAAGTGGGAATTCCTGTGTCAAATGTGAGGGACTCCACTGCTTCCCTTGGGAGATGATTCCAATGCCCAACTGTTCTCATGGGGAAACATTTTCTTCTGGAGTCCAATGGGAATCTCCCCAGCAGTAACTTGTCCCCATCACCCTTTGTGTTCTCCATGGGACTCCTTGTACAAAGGGAGTCTCCGTCCTCCTGGTAGCACCTTTATGTTCTGGTCTGTGGTGATAAGGTCTTCCCTAAGCCTTCTCTTCTTCAGGCTGAAGGAACTCAGCTCTTTCAGCCTTCCTTCATATGGCAGGGCTTCCAGATCATTCTCATGGCCCTAGGTGCAGGAGTTTTGGTGATGCTTGGTGCAGTCTACAGCACACTTCCATAATGTTTCTCATCTCTCTCAGAAGTCACTTTAGCAAGCAGAACAAAGCCATGGTTATTACATTCCCATTAACTCTACAGAGGGCTTTAGGAGAAAGGAGAAACCAGGCTAAGCAGTAGGAGAGACATTATAAAGACAGCTTGAATTTCCTGTGCTAACGTGAGGCTGTGATTCTTGAGAGAGGCAGAAATGAAGAACTTTCAATCAGGATTCCAGCTTCATACTTCAGGAAAATGCAGGTCTGTCATGTGTAGTGATGTGTGTTTACAGAGTGCTTCTCCCTTCTGCAAGCCTGGGATTTCAGGTCTCCTGCTGAAGTACTATCAGAGTATTTGGTGTGTGTTCTGAAGAGGGAGTCAGTTTTGGTGGAGGTGCAGGAAAAAAAAAAAAGCTAGCAACATTCTTTAAGGCAGATCCTGCCTCAAGGCAGCAATTAGGGAGGTGGCAAGGAGGTAGAGGAGAAGAATTCTGCTGCCACCGATCTGGAGAAGCAGCCCTGTTGGGATTTGACTGGAGCACAAGGCAGTGTAGCTTTCCATGAGTGGTGTGGGAAGCCAGCACATGCTTGTGTGCACATCTGAACTCCCCAGGCAGGACTCAGTCCTCCCAAGATGCAGCATAGAGCTATGGGGAGCAGAACCTGACAGCTGCAAAGCTGTGCTGGAGCTGCTGCTGTGGGCTGCACCCTTCCCATCCCCCTGGTAAGCAAGAAGTCATTACTAGTTCAGGGACAATTTGGGATGTGTTTGGGGAAATAAATGGCAACAAAATTATACACTTTGATTTTTTTTTTTTTCTGACACTATTTTACAGCTCAGTGCAGATTTTTCTTTTTATCTTTTATGCTTAGAATTGCTGCAGCCCCAAAGGTATTGAATCATGGGCTCCTGTTGGCAGGAATGGGAGAGTGGTCCATGGTGATTTGAAAGGTACCTCCCAGGCCATGAAGTGACAGTTTGACATTTCTTCTTCTGCTGGAGTTTGTAGAAGTACAAATAATGATGCAGAAGTAAAACAATAAGGTTACTAAGAATATTTTAGGAATATGTTTCCTTTAAATGCCGGAGTCATACAGAATTGGCAGGGCTGAAAGGGACCTCAAAGTTCCAACCTCCCTGCCATGGGTAAAGACACCTCATGGTAGAGCAGGTTGTCCAGAGCCACATCCAACCTGGCCCTAAAATTCTCCATGGATGAGAATTCCACCATCTCCCTGGGCAATTTGTTCCAGTGTCTCACCACCCTCACGGTGAAGAACTTCTTCCTAACATCCCATCTGAATCTACTCACTTCTAGTTTTGCTCCATTCCCCCCAGTCCTATCACTACCTGACACCCTAAAAAGTTCCTCCCCAGCTTTCTTGTAGCCCCCTTCAGATATTGCAAAGCCACAATAAGGTCACCTCAGAGCCTTCTCTTCTCCAGACTGAACAACCCAAACTCTCTCAGTCTTTCTCCATAGCAGAGCAGCTCCAGCCCTCTGATTATCCTCATGGCCCTTCTCTGGGCATGTTCCAGTACCTCCAGACCTTTCCTGTAATAGGAGCTCCAGAACTGGACACAGTACTCAAGGTGGGGTCTCACCAGAGTGGAATAGAAGATGATTAAAGCAAATCCTTTCCTTTTGTACTTTGTTTCAAATATGATTTCTGTTTTTTATCTCCAGACTTGGAAAGTGATAAAGAACCATGGTTTTCTGTAGGTAATTGCTACTAGTTTAGTGCTTTGAAGGGGAGGGAGAAATAGTGATAGAACAGAGACCTACAGATGGAAACAAGAGGAAAACTGCAAATTTCCCATCTCTGTTGGTTTGGATGAGGAATGTGGAGAACTTGTTCCATGTACAGAACACGAATCAGACCTTAACACCCAAAAGGAGAAGAAAAATGTAGAACCTGTCACAAGGGAAGTGCCTGGAGCACAAGAATGCCAATATGTGTTCTGGCAAAAGCAGCAGGCTCCCCAGCTCTGTACTGCTCTGGTGAAAGCTGAACAGAGGTTTATGTACAGCTGTGCAGGTAAGCACACATGCAACTGTGCTTCTGGGATTGCTGGGCAAAAGTGCTGTGCAGGATGGATCCTCACTGAGATGCTTTCTCACTGCTGTTAAATGTGTAGTCCCAGCTGCCTGCTGCTGGGTTTGGTCTTTGTATTCTGTACTTGTAGTTCAAAGACTGAAGAACAGCAGAAGAAAATAATTGAAACACATTGAGCTGCTGTAATAGCTGCAGTGTTGCTTCCTGGACCTTCTCCATGTTGGGAGACTGTGGATATGTTTCCAGGATGAACTGAGGGGTTCATCTAAGACATAGCCAATTACATAGAATCACAGACTTGTTTTGGTTGGAAAAGATCATTGGTCATTGAGTTCAACCATCAACCTAACACCACCACAGCCACTAAACCATGTCCCACAGTGCCATGGCCTCACATTTCTGGAACACATCCAGGGATGGTGACTCCACCCCCTCCCTGGGCAGCCTGTTCCTGTCTTGCAGCAAAGAAATTATTTGTAAGACCCAACCTGCTCTTCCCCTGGCACAATTTCAGACCATTTCCTCTCTTTCTGATGCCTGGTGTTAGGGAGAAGAGACTGACTCCACCTCACTGCAACCTCATAGCTCTCTACAACCACCTGAAATGAGGTCTTGCCTCAGCCTTCTCCAGAGACATGTCTAAGAGATGATGGAGGTTGTCTGTGCAAGACCTGTCAATGCCTTGCCCAGTGCAGGCATTTGCATGGGCTGTCTTCTGCATTTCTGACTGCTTAGGTTGTGAAGTTAGTATTTCTTTGAGCTATTATTATTTCTTTTGTGCATAGTTCCAAGGGGCTCTGTCCTGCACACGTGGACTGCTTTATCAACTCTTCCCTCAGGTCATACAACTTTTAGTGCAGCTGTTTACTGTTTCTTGAAGAGGTGAGGCCAGCAGAGCTAATTTCCTTGGAAGTGGAGTCAGCTGAAGTGGAACCAAGCTGAAGGGGAGTGTTATCTGCCTTACAGTCAGTTCGTGTGATGGATGCAGGAGAAGCTGAATGTCAGGGTTTATGGTGGGCTTGCAGTAGTTGAGCTTTGTGTGTTCCTGTCTGCAAGACAAAGGACTTGAAATAATGTTACACCTTTTGGGTGGTGAAGGTGGGAGATGATCTGAGGAGAGCACAGGTGTGAAAGATTGGTGACTTGCCTGAAGCCACCTAGAAACCTTATGGGAGAGACACGAGGGGAATGCAGATCCCATGAGACTCAGGCTGTGCTTAATAAGATTTGTTTTCATTACTCAGAGTATAGTCTTAAATAGCAACTGGAGGAGGAAGTGCAGGCTCTCATTTAGTCTCAGTTTGTAGTCTGGTGCATAGTGTACCACATCTAGGAGTGGCTGCTGTTACTTCATGCTGATCCCTTTTCTTTTTTTAAATGCATATATGTGCCCTTTCAGGGTGCAAATAGATTTGGGCTTGATCCTCCTTCCCTCTGCATCAATACAAATCTGAACAATTCTATGCTGCACCTTTTCCAAAAGACTTTTACAGGGGTTTGGAGAGATGTTTGCAGAAGAGATAGGGAGGAAGGCAGAGCATGTGGGTAGAAGCTGTGACAGACACTGCAGAGCCCAGGGTAGCACTTCTGGAAGAGTCGTTCAGCACTTCCAAACCTCTTCAGTGTCCCCAAACTGACAATAATTAATCGTGTCCATGGTGCCTGATTGCCTCAGACTCCTTGAATCCTTAGATCTTACACTCCCCACTCTGAGAGGGGAAGCCATTATCTGCATTACACAAAGAAACTGAACGATGTAATAAATTAAGCAACTTGTTCAAAGTCACACAGAGAATCATTAACTGGAGAGGGCTTGAACCCAGGTGTCCTGAATCCTAACCTCATGTCTCATTCCCTAAGCCATCCTTCATAGCAGGTCATTGTCTCCTGTCATACAGAGCTCTGCCTTGAGGCCTCATGAGCCTTTTTGTAACAAAGCTCTTCCAGAAGGGGGAGAGGAAAAAAGAAGAATATGATTTTTTCCTTGGTTGAATCTTCTCTTTCAGTAATTAACCTTTTCTTTTGGACATCTGAAATAATTTTTGAGTTCAATCAATAGGTATATGCAGGAGGAGGGTGAGAGCAAGGCAGGAACACATGTAAACATCAGCCCATGGGAAATGAATAAGTGCTCCTCACCTTGCTGAGAGTCATTTAAAATAACACTGCCCTCACTACAATTCATCTCCCTGTGCCAAGGAAGCAGACTAGTATGGGGGTGGGGGGGACATGAATAATTTAAGCAGCCTCACCCCTCAGCCTTCTTGCTCTTCCACAGAGGGATTAGCTCTTAGCAGAGCTCCATTGCTGTAGCTTTGGAAGACCTGAATTGGTGTTGCAAAGAGTCTGACCTCCTTCACTTGCCTTTTCCCTTTGCTTTCTCTTCTCCTCAGGAGTTAGCTCCAGTTCAGGGTTACTGATTTGTCAGGATTTCCCTTCTGCCCTCCCAAATATTCAGCAGTAATTTGGTGTATAAAGGCATTAGGAAATGGCTGTGTTCTCAGTTCGGGTCCCAAATCAATCAGAGCAGCTTCGTTTTGTGCAGCACTGAATTTCCTGACAGCTGCAGAAGCAGTGGTTGGAGTCATGGAATCTCCCCTTGACTTCAGTCCTTCCTAGCACCCCTCTGTTGCTCCTGCTTCTTATCTTTATGGTGGCTTCATTGCAGTATCTGAGAGGGAGCTTTGTTGTTATCCTTGTCCAGGCATCTCCTGAGCAGGGGGAGGGGAAAAAAAAAATGGGGAAATTATTTAATACATTAAAAAATATTTTAAAATACATCTCAGTGTGTTCATAGCCATCTCAGTGTGTTCATAGCCATATTTTTTTACATATATAAATATTTTAATAGAGATTTATATTATTTTTAATATGCTTTTTCAAATCTATAAAATGGAAATATGTTAATATTTAATACATATACTTTTATATATTAATAGAGATTTGAATATATTATTTGAAATTTTNGAAATATTAATATTTTTTAAGCTTTTAACTTTTATATTTTTTTAATCCTTTCCATCTATTTTTATATATTTTAATCGATTTTAATCTATATTTAAATATTTTTAGTTCATTTTTCTGTTCTATAATTTTTTTATTTTGGAATGTTTTTATATTTTTAATATTAGTTATATATATTATATCACTCTACATTTACATAGATAAATCATTATGGTGGGAGCAGAATACTTGAAAAATCACTTCCCATAGTGGACAAAACAAAGCTTGGAGAGAGACTCACAGGTTTCAAAACACAGGAGCAGATTGAATTATGTGCACTAATATCTTGCCATCGATTTCAGGCGTTCCACTGATGGGCCCATATCAGCTTTAACTCTCTGGCACTTGAATATTGAATGACTTTTGTAGAGCAGAACGTTTTTCTTGCACCACTTGAACATTCAATGATGCTTGTGGATGTCTGTTTCCTGATGCTTGCAAAGTAAACCAGCAGCTGAGAAACTCTGACCACTGCTGTCCTACTCCCTGACTATCTGTAGTCCTGAATTCATAGGAAAAGTATTTTGGTGCTTAAAAACTAGGATAAAATTCTGCAAATTATTTTACATTGATCCTTAGTTTGTTGTGACAACAAAAGCACATAGAGATCTTAGGGAAATACTCAGAGCTTTCCACCCTGGTACCATCATCTATTCCTAGCTTTAGCTGCCAGTACAAAGCAGGTACCAACTGGTGCTCCAGCATCCAAACTCTGATCTACAGATGACATCTTTCTACCTTCCAGTGTGAAACAATCATTCTAGTTTTTGTACTCTGCTGGACTGCATCTGGGTCTGGAGCCCTTATTACAAAAAGGACATGGACCTGATGGAACAAGTCCAGAGGCCACAAAAATAATCAGGGGGTTGGAGCACCTGTGCTACAAAGACAGGCTGTGGGAGCTGGGGATGTTCAGCCTGGAGAAGAGGAGGCTCTGAGGAGAACTAGTGGCAGCCTTCCAGTACCCAATGGGGGCTACAAAAAGGATGGAGAGAGACTCTTTGCAAGGGTCTGTAATGGTAGGATGAGAACAATGGCTTCAAACTGGAGCAGAGCAGATTGAGATTGGGTGTTAGGAACAAGTTTTGCCCCATGAGGGTGGTGGAACACTGGAACAGGGTGCCCAGGGAGATGGTTGAGGCCACATCCCTGGGGATATTGAAGGTGAGGCTGGACAGGACTCTGGGCAACCTGATCTAGTGGAGGATGTCTCTGCTGACTGCAGGGGGGTTGGACTTAGATGAGCTGTGGAGGTCCCTTCCAACTCAGACCATTCAATGATTAGGTGTGAGTAGAAGCTAGGTAACAGCCTCATTATCCGGTATTAGTGGTCTGGTGTAAAAAGACTCTTCTGAGACCTGTCCTCATCTTTCTTCTGACAGCTTGGGCAAATTAGTAATAACCCACACTGCACTACCCAGTTCCAAACCTCATTTCTGAACTCCAGTTGCTGCAGCTGACCCAGATCAGTTGTTCAGATCTGCTGCTCTCCACTTGCTGCTTTATGTTGTGCATGGGGAAAGAACCACTTCAGCTTTGTAGCTCTTACTTTCTAAAACCCCAGTGCTAACCCAGAGATGTAGTGTGGCATCAGCAGCTGCTGCTGCTGCTGCTTGAAAATGTTCACCAAGATGTTCAGAATCAGAACATCCACTTCTAATTCCTCACTGCTGCCCCTTAGAACATCGAGCAGCGATGCCAAGTGAGCAGCCTTGGGTTCCCAGCCCCTAAGGAGCCACTGAAGTTGAGCTCTACTGGCACTTGGTTCTCTGTCACAGCCCTGGAATGATGTGTCAGCTGAATCCTGAGGTTTCCCTGCCATCTTAAGCAGGAGGAATTTGCAGTTCTGCTGGCTTTCAGCCTTGTACTGTAGATTTCCAGGTCAGAAAGCAGTTTGCTCTGGTGTATACCAAGCTGAATTACTGATCTCTGTGTGTGGTTTGGGGTTTGTGGTTTTGGAATTTGGGGTTTTTTTTGGAGTATTTATGCAAGCTGCTGGGTCAGTAGGCAGAGATTAACTATAACCCAGGAAGTACTATTCTTGAATTTGCTCTAAAAGAAGTTATTTAACCCTTAAAAACTTCATTAATTTATCTTGCTTATACAGGCAAGATTAGGAGTGAACCCTTGGGAAATAGCCTTGGACTGGATTCCTTTCTAATTGTGGGCTGTTAAATGTGGGGAAGCCTGGAATAACAGTGTTAGCTCTGTTCTTCCTCTGCTTCCCCCCCACCCTTTCAGTCCTTGCATGCTCTCTTTCTTTTTTTGATATCTCATTGTCTCAGGGTTTCTTTCTATCCCCTCCCCAGTTTATCATTTTCCCCTGACTTTTCATCAGGTACCACTGTCCTCTCTGTTTCACTCACTTCTATCCTTGCTTAACTGCTCTTACCTTCTCTTTGCTTAGCCAAACCCACCAACTCCACCCTGCCCTTCCAAAGATCTGGATCCAGGAAGGCAGGACAGAGTGATTCCAGGAGTCTCCTTCTAGTAGATGCTGATGCTAGCAGGGATTTGGACTCAAAGGGAATTCCTGTTCTTGGGGCTTAGAGAGAGCTGCTCAGATGGAAGGACATGGAGTGGAAAAGTGTGCTCTGCCTGGTGTGGGCAGGCTGGAGAGGTCTAAATTTAGGACAGAGGTGAAGGTGGAATCAAGCTGACAGTTCCTTCTCTGCATTAAGCAGGGTTGTGCTGGTTACATATATGAAATGAGATACTGATTTCACCATCAGTCGTGGTTTGCTTGCATGGAGCTCAACCAAAATCATTTTGAGCTTTATAGGAGTCCTCCATTCACTGGTAGTGGTCCTTGGATGAGATCTGAGGCAGGCTGGTGCCATTTTACTGTATGAAATGTTGTGGTCCATCTGAAAGAGAGCAGGCAGCCTTTAAAACTCATATGTTAACTGAAGCTGGTTGAGGTCAGCAGTGGCTTAGGACCTCCTCGAAGAAAAGTCTGCTCTAGGAGTGAGGTCAGTGAATCAGGAGGCAGGACATCATACACAGATGCAGTGTGACAGTCTGATACAGGAGCCACAGGGCTTCAAATGGCAGGTTGGTCTGAGGTGCTGCAGTCATAGCCATCGAAAGGTGAGTGCTAACTTCAGTGTCCAGAGGGATTCTGTGATGCTAGGAGACCTACTAGCAGCTTTCCAGTACCTCAAGGAGGCTACAGGAAGAGTTTCATAGAATCAGTCAGGGTTGGAAGGGACCATGAGGATTACCTAGTTGCAGCCCTCTGCCATGGGGATGGATACCTCCCACTAGAGCAAGTTGCTCAAAGTCCCATCCAACCTGGCCTTAATTCTTTACAGCTGCATTAGCATTTTTATCTGTAGTTATTGAAGAGAGCTTGGAGGGGAAAAGGTAGTATCCAAAACAGTCCCTTCTGTCACCCTGTGGTTTTCCCCACCTCACACCAGATCAGGCTCTCCAGAGCCTCATCCAGCCTGGCCTTAAACACCTCCAGAGATGGGACTTTGACCACCTCCCTGGGCAACCCATTCCAGGGTCTCACCGCCCTCATGGTGAAGAACTTCTTCCTAACATCCAGTCTGAATCTCCCCATTTCCAGCTTTGTTCCATTCCCTCCAGTCCCATCACTCCCTGACAGCCTAAAAAGTCCCTCCCCAGCTTTCTCGTAGCCCCCTTCAGATACTGCAAGGCCACAATAAGGTCACTTCAGAGCTGCCTCCTCTCCAGACTGCACAGCCCCAACTCCCTCAGTCTCTGCTCAGAGGAGAGGTGCTCATGCCTGTAGTAGCCTTTGATCCTGCTTTTTAAATGGCCATGTTGGATCATGGCACAGCTAAGTAATTGTTATGTTTCATGCTGGTGATGGGAGTGCTTTGTTGTCTGGGGAGTCGTGTGGGTGGTGGCTGATAAACCAGGGTGTTAATCCTGTTAGGGCTGCTGTCAATCCACTCATTTTGCCAGCATTGCCTTGTCACATGGTAACAGGATTGTGTGGGTGACCTGAGTCTGCAGCTTGGAGTGGACTTGGTTGTATTTTCAAGTAGTACTTGCTGTGGTTAGGCAAAGATCTGTATTCCAAGCCATGACAGGTGGTGGTGCACAGTGTGTCATGGTTCCTGCAAATAGAGCTAGAAACAAAAGCCTAAACACAAAGTCTTCACTGGATCCAGGAGTAGAATCAGAGAATGGCAGGGGCTGGAAGGGACCTCAGAGATCATCTAGTCCAACCCCTCTGCCAGAGCAGGATCACCTAGGGCAGGCCACACAGGAACACATCCAGATGAGTTTTGAATGTCTCCAGCGAAGGAGACTCCACAACCTCTCTGGGCAGCCTGCTCCAGGGCTCTGTCACCCTCACAGTAATTTCTTCTCATGGTCAGGTGGCACCTTCATCTTGACACCCACCCCTCAGATATTTATAGACATAGATCAGATCCCCTCTCAGCCTTCTCTTCTCAAGACTAAACAGCTCCAGGTCTCTCACTCTTTCTCTATGGGAGAGATGTTCAAGTCTCTTAATCATCCTTGGATCAGTCTAGCTGATGAGTCAGCCTGGGAGCTTACAGCAGCCTCAACAACAGCAACAATAATCATCAGTTCATAGAATGGTTTGGGTTGGAAGGGACCTTAAAGATGATCCAGTTCCAACCCCCTGCCATGGGCAGGGACACCTCCCACTAGAGCAAGTTGCTCAAAGTAGTCCTATCCAACCTGGCCTTTACACCTGTATTAGCATTTTTATCCTTAGTAGTTGAAGAGAGCTTGGAGGGGAAAAGGTATCCAAAATAGTCTCTTCTGTCACCCTGTGGTTTCCCCTAGCTGTTAGTCTCCTCCAGCCTGACTTGACATCCTCTCCACACCTAGGTCTGTGGCACAGCTGGTCTAAGCTGGTGTAATCTCCCTGAAGTCAGTGGGTTTGCCTCTACCACTTAGCTCCTGCCTGTGTTTTTCAGTTAACTTTCCTGAAGGTAATTTCCATTTCATTTGGGTGTTTGTTTTGGCACCGCTTTTGTGCTTCCTCTCTGCTGGTGCTGTTTGAACAGCTTGGAAGGATGGATTTTGTTTAAATTCTAGAATCCCTCCAAGGTTTATTTTTAGAGGGAGGGAACCTGTAGGCACACTGCCTTCAAATCTATCTCTGGAACCATCCCAGAGGAGGGATGTGCCTCAACTCCTCTCCTTCCCTTTGCAAGCTCCAGCAGAGGGATCCCGTTTGTGTTTCTCCTTCTGTCTGTGTGTGTGCTCCTGGTGCGGATGCAGGTGGTTAGTACTGAGGGGCTTTGCAAAGGCACCTTTGGATTCTACATGGCTTTGAATGATGTTGAAAGGTTCATTGTTTTGTTTCTGAGCCTTAGAAGTAAACAGCTCCAATGTAGATATGTTCAATGGAGAAATTTTGTTAATTACACCTTCTGCCTCCCCTTTACTACCTGCTTCTTCTTCCTAGTTAGGTACTGCAACCAACCATTGTCCTGCTTGACACACATGGGTATGTTAAATGGTGGAGATGAACAAAAATAAACTCTGAGACCTCAGCAGCTGGAAATCTCTCCAAAGCACTCTTGGTGTTTGGATGAAACTACTCCAAAGGTCTGTTGTAGGTGCCAACTTTGTTCCTTGCATGTGCTAAGACAGGAGGAAGCCTCTTGGAATTGTTTTCCATCTAGGATTTCTTAGGATGGGCTGAGAATGCCTGGAGCCTTTCACAGGCTCTGGAAGTGCTGCTTTGCCCTGAACATTGCTGTGGAGCCAAAGCATTCTAGGGGCAGAGGACCAGAAAAGAGCATCAGGTGATAGAATGAGGGGAGATGGCCTTGAGCTGTGCCAGGGGAGGTTTAGGTTGGCTATTAGGAAAAAAATGATTTGCTGAAAGAGAGGTCAGGGCTTGGAACAGGCTGCCCAGGGTGGTGGTGGAGTCACTGTGCCTGGAGATGTTCAAGAAGCGTGTGGCCATGACAGCTGGGGACATGGTTTAATGGCCACGGTGATGTTGGGTTGGCAGACTCAGTGATCTTAGAGGTCTCTCCCAACACAAACAATTCTGCCTGTAGCAGAAAAGCAGCATTGTCACAGAAGTGTTTTCTCTTTGCAGTTTTAAGTAATTGCTTTAGCATAACCCAAATCTCAGAATATTATAGTGTCAGTCTTGGCTATTCTTACTGCTTAATCTTTTCCTCAAGCCTTGACAACCAGTAGTGAAGAATGAAATAGGGACCTGTCCTCTCAGTGTCTCCCTGTAATCTTTGATCTGGAGCAGGGTCTCACAGCAAACCCACAAGTCTTTCATTTCCAGCTCCCAGAAAATGGAGCTTGGGGAGTTTAATTTGCCTCCTATTGTTTCTGTGCCACCTTCTCTTCGCATGTCTTGTAGGAAGTTGTTAGGCTGCCCACATTTCCATGCTGGCACAGTGCCATAGTCTTTGTATCTTTGCAGGCAAGAGGGTTCAGAGACAAGAAGGTAAATATTCCAAGACTGTTTGATGTATGGACAAGTTATGCAGCGCTGTGGCAGTGAAAACGTACTGAGCTACTTCCAGTAGCTCATTAAAGCTGTTCCAGTGAGACAAGGGGGCTTCTGGTACCCTGCTGACATCAGAAATGTGCCTTGGCACTTCATGCAGAGAGTTCCTAAATATACTCAGAACAATGGCTTTCATAGTAATGCTTTTGTGCAGGAGCAGTGAAAGGTAGTTCTCAATGCATCCTGTATGGAAAGCAAATGCTGTTAATTCCATCCTGCAGACAGGGGAGTGGAAATGTGGAGGGGAAGTGAAGTGAATTGCAAAGATGATGCAGCACACCACTGACACAAGCATGAATAAAACTTAGGTCTCGAGCCTAGCATCCTGGAAGGAGGCAGGGTGAGGTGGGTGTTGGTCTCTTCTCCTTAGTAACAAGTTACGGGATAAGAGGAAATGGCCTCAAGTTGCACCAGGGAAGATTTAGGTTGGTTATGAAAAGAAACTTCTTCACTGAAAGGGTTCTCAAAGACTGAAACAGGCTGCCCAGTTGGATGTCCATCCCTGGAGGTGTTGAAAAGATGCAGAGATGTGGTGCTGAGGGACATGGTGTAGCCCTGCCCTTGGTAGAATTAGAGAATGGTTGATCTGGATAAGCGTAAAGGTCTTTTCCACCAAAATGATTCTATGATCCTCAACCTACTGAGAGTGCCACAATGCTGTGCTGAAAGTGAGCATACCAGACCAGAAAGCTATAAGGTCAGTTTCACTGAAGCTTGGATCCGTGTGTTCAGAACCACTGCCACAAACAGCTCAGCCAATTGTGCAGCCCTTTCCGATGCGTTCAGTTTGGAGTTGGGATGGGAAAGCATCTCTCAGCACTGCCTCTGAGGCTGCTGAGTATCCATGCTCTGTCCCAGATTGTATGTCACAGGGACGTGACCACAGAGAGATCAACAGACCATGGACACCAGCCTAAAACAGCTCTGAATTTAGCCCAAGAGCAGCTCCAGTAGTTGCTGTGTCAGCCAGAAGTGCCGGTGCGAGGTGTGAAGAGTGGCAGCCTTCCAGCTCCTCAGCCAGGCTGGACAATGTGCTTTTAAACTGAGTGTTTCAAATAATAGGAAGAACACAGTCCTTAAAGGGCAGAGTGCAGACACATTATAAAGTGATCTATTTTTATCAGCCAGTACAGCTGGAACAATGCAGGGCTTCTGGAAGCTACCAGTCACGGCTCCTCTCCTGTTAAAAGCATGCGACAGAGATGGATTCTGCAGCCATAATTCCCTCTAATCACTTCATAAAAATTCTCTCCCACACATCTTTCCTGTTGTACTTTTTAAAGCTTTGTGCTGGAGTTTTGTTGTCTGAGGGATAATTCCAAGTGAAAAACACTTTATCGTAGGGCTTTGCAAGGTCAAACATACTGTACTGCAGGCATCTCCTGTGCTGGGCTCTCTGCCTGCTGTTCTGTCAAACGTGGGCTGCCCTTGGACCTGCAAATCCCTCCTGGTTATCCCAGCTCTGCCTTTCTGCTCTGTGGCAGTAGTGAGCCCTCACTCTGAACTGTGTAATGCTTCTGTAGGAAGGATATGTGTGTGTGTGTGTGTGTGTGTGTATACACACGCACACACTCCCCGGTGTGGTGAGAGTTGGAAGGCACCTCTGGAGATGATCTATTCCAACCCCTATGCTAAAGCAGGGGCATCCACAGTGACTTGCCCAGAATCACAGTGTCCAGGTGGGTCTGGCATCTCTCCAGAGGAGACTCCATAACCTTTCTGGGCAGTCTGCTCCAGCAAAGAAGTTCTCACTCCTGCTCAGATGGAACCTCCTGGGTTCCAGTTCCTCCCTATTAGCCCTTGTCCTGTCATGAGACACCACTGAGAGGAGTCTTGCTCTCTACCTTTTAGCTCTTGCTGTGCATCAAGAAGATCCCTTCTGAGTCTGCTCTTCTCCAGGCTCAATAGCCCCTCTCAGCCTTTCCTCATCACAGAGCTGCTCCAGACCCCTCAGCATCTTTGTAGCCTCCACTGGACTCTCTCCAGTAGCTCTCTGTCTCTCTTGCACTGGGGAGCCCAGAACTAAAGCCAGTGCTCCAGATGTGGCCTGACTAGGGCAGGGTAGAAGGGGAGGAGGACTTCCCTTGTCACACTCTTCTTAATTACTCCTAATTTTACTGTTCCACAAATACCTGATATCTGGACAATGCCTGCTTGTCTCCAACCTCTTTCAGGGACTCTCAGAGAGCCAGAAGGTCTCCTTTCAGCCTCCTGTTTTTTCCAGGCTAAACAACCCCAGCTCCCTCCTCAGAATACTTGTGCAGCCCTACATCTAGACAGAACAGTGAGATATTGCAGCCCACAAAATCCATAAGTTATGGCTTGGATCCATTTGCTTGAATATTCATCCCCATCCTTTTCTATGCATCTGTGAAGTGCAGCTTGATACATGATGACCTGTTCTGTTTTCTCCTTCAAGCAGCTGCAGCCTGTGTATGTTTTAACCAAAGAGATGCTGATGGCTTTACAGAAGAGAATCAGATGAAATCTGTTGTTCATGGCAAAGGAACACAGAAGGCATTAGTTCTTTCAGAAGATTACAGGAGTCTGTCTAATCAGGGGCAGCAGAGCAGAGCTGGCCTGTGCAGCTTTTGTCACTGGTAGATCCTTTCATGCAGTGATATTTTTTTTTTTTTTGTAATGATGTTGCCTGCACCAGAAGCAGCCTGATAGTGTTGGAATAAATCTCTCTGCCTGCCCGGCCCTCAGAGACTATTGCTTGGTTCTCATAGCTGCTAGGAAGGGCAGAAGTGATCAGCAGCTGACAAGCCCAGGCTGGTGCCAATGTTTTAAGATGCAGTTTAGCTGGCATCCTTTGGCCTCTCTGCCCCTGTGCAAAAGGTGCTGCCTGCTCAGCAGAAAGTGACAGCTTCAGGAAAAGAAATCCGTTTGGCCTCTGGTGCTCAGGTGCTTACCTGAAGGGTAAAGTGCAGAGCCCTGGAAGAGTCCAAACAAGAGGCTTTGCTTAGAACATGTTATGACATGTGCTGGCTGTGGAGACACTTGGTGGGGACCTGGAGAGGAACCTAGCTACAAGGTCTTACTGCAGTAGGTCTGTCCAGACCCAGGGAATCTTGCAGGAAAGTTTTATAACTTGTGTGGTACCTGGAGGGTAAAATAACCACAACATCTTGGGGAGAAAGTGTAGAATCAGATGTTTGAGCACTCCCTAGATTCTGTAACAACAGCAGCAGTCTCTGTAGGTGTGTGTCTGGGGTGACAGCTGAGGGCTTGCTCTGTGGATGGTACATTTCATATCTTGAAAATGCCTGTGAGGAGAGCTCAGTGCATCCTGTTCATGCATTCACTTTCTGTTTGGGCTAAATTAATGGGAGTCATTAAAAAGTCATTTGGCAGCTGACTTCCCAAAATTAACAGATGAAACACCACAGGTTTGCTGCTTCTTCCTCTGGAGGATTTTGAGTTCTGCTTTTTTTCCCCTCATTTCCCTTTCAAATCTTTCTTTTCCTCTAAAATTATATCTCCTTTTCCCCCCTATTGTTCTATTTTTCTTCCTTTTTCTTCTCTTTTCTCTCTTCTATCTCTTCTCTCCTCTCTCTTTTCTCTCTTCTATCTCTTCTCTCCTCTTTTCTCTCTTCTATCTCTTCTCTTCTCTCCTCTTTTCTCTCTTCTATCTCTTCTCTTCTCTCCTCTTTTCTCTCTTCTATCTCTTCTCTTCTCTCCTCTTTTCTCTCTTCTATCCCTTCCCTCCTCTTTTCTCTCTTCTATCTCTTCTCTCCTCTTTTCTCTCTTCTATCTCTTCTCTCCTCTTTTCTCTCTTCTATCTCTTCTCTCCTCTTTTCTCTCTTTTCTCTCTTCTATCTCTTTTCATCTTTGTTGAAAAAGACTTGAACACAGACCAAACCTAACCTCCTTCTGACTCATTTCATTAAAGAACTGAAGAGATGGGCCAGATCTTTGGCTCTATCAGTGAGCACTTGCAGAAAGGCTGTGCTTTATGACACCTTTTAAGAGGCAAAAGCAGTGTATGGAATTAATAGATTCACAGAAGGAACCTTAAAGACCATCCAGTTCTAAAACCCCTGCAGGGACATCTCCCACTAGCCCAGGTTGCTCAAGGCCTCATCCAGCTTAGCCTTGAACACCTCCAGGCAGAGAACATCCAAAACCTCCCTGGGCAACCTGTGCCAGTATCTCCCCACCTTCATTGCCAAGAATTTCTGCCTCATTTCCAGTGTAAATCTCCCCAATTCCAGCTCAAAACCATTGTCCCTCATCCTGTCACTACAAGCCCATGTCAAAAGTCCCTCCCCAGCTTTCTTGCAGGCCCTGTCAGGTACTGGAAGGCTGCTATGAGATCTTCCCCTGAACCTCTCCAACTCTCCCAGCCTGTCCTCATAGGGGAGGTTCTCCAGTCCTCTGATCATCTTTTTGGCCTCTTCTGGACCCACTGCAACAATTCCATGTCCTCCTTATGGTGGGGACACCAGAACTGGCCCCAGTACTCCAGCTGGGGTCTCAGGGAGAGCAGAGTAGGGGCCAGAATCAAGCTGGTACTGGAAAACTCTTCTGGCAAATTTCGGAGAGGATGGGGCAGAGTGGGAGAAAGCTGAGTGGCTCAGTATGAGAAATGCAAAACAGATTCAAAAACAAAATTAAAAGGGGAAAAAAAAAAGGAAGGAATGAAAACAAGGCAGAGTCCACTGGGGGATTCTGTGCTGCATTTTCAGTGTGTGCTGGAGTATGAAACATCTTCAGGCTGCACTAATGATGTTGATAACAAGCCTGATCTTTTGATGTTTCTGAAAACATCAAAGTGAAGGTCCTGGAAGGCCTCAGTTCATCAAATTCCAAATCCCAGACAAAAACAAAACCAAAAAAAAAAAAAAAAAGGAAAAATAAAAGCTTTCTTTTTTTGTTTGGTTTAATAGGTATGGATATTTTATTATGCTTAATTCTGTCTTCCCAGGGGCTTTGGGAGGAGGAAGGAGGATATGGGAGGAAACAAGGAAGAGTTTTGAATTAGGCATGAATGGAGCTGAAATGTGATTGAGAGTAACACTTTGGAGAACAGCTGAGCTCCTCTAAGCTACTTGTTGCCTGTTCTGCTCTGCGTGTGCAGAAGGCAGAAAGTGTCTTCTGCAGGGCTTTGTTTTAGAGAGGAGAGCTTTGTCAGTTAGGCACATCAATAAATCTATACAGCTTATAAGCAAGGAATGACTTTTGCAGTTGCTTCATGACATCTGCCTGCCTTTTCCATTGCCCACACCAAGGAAGAGCTTTTCACTTCAGTGTTCAAGCAGTTTTAAGCTCTGGCTCCTGTAGTTCTTCTGAAGGACTACTTTCAAAACACACTTAGGTGTCCAGCACTGACACTGTAACCTGCTCTTGTGTCAGGGCTCTAAAGAAGTTATGTAGGTTACAAAAAAAATATACATGGAGTCATAGAATCAGTCAGGGTTGGAAGGGACTGCAATGATCATCCAGCTCCAACCCCCCTGCCATGGGCAGGGACACCTCACACTGGATCAGGCTGCCCAGAGTCTCATCCACCCTGGCATGAGGCTTCCACCACCTCCCTGGGCAACCCATTCCAGGCTCTCACTGCTCTCACACTGAAGAATTTCTTCCTAACATCCAATCTGAATCTCCCCACCTCCCCATAGGTGCTGGAATTGGGGCAGAATGGGACTTCTAGTTGGGTTCTCTCTTGAGATTTCACTGAATTTTGGTAGCCAGTGCTGCTGCTGATATGAAACACAGGCAGGCTAGCACTAGTACTTATATTTCACCTTTAGAATACCAGAAAATTATATTAAGCTCAACATTAGAAGGCCTCTGCTTGAAGTGAAACCACTGACATAAACCAAACACAAGGCAGAGCTTTTCAGAAGACTTCAGGTGGAATGAACTCACTTTTGGGGGCATGAAGGACAGGAGCAGAGAAATGAGTTAGACTTTTGTCAGAACCTCAAGCTCAGGTGTTGTCTCTGCTGAAATGGGTGGCTCTTGCCTAACATCTCTCAGGTTTGAGTTGTGCACATCTGGTTGCAGGTGTTATTGGGCTGTGGGTTGCTGTCAAGAGGCACAAGGTCAGATTTCTATCCTTGCTGTGGCTGAAGTGTGCTGTTCAGCAAGAAGCTGCTGTGTAACCCCTTCAGATGTCATTGCTGCTCTGCTCCTTGCTTTTGGTTCCTTGGCTTTGGGAGTCATAGTGCCAGTCAGGCATTGGTTCAGGGCGGCTGGAGGCTGAACACATGTGGATGAATTCCTCTGTTCAGAGTCCTGCTCGTGGAAGGCTGTGTGCTGCAGTAGATATTTTTGGGGCTGCTGAAGGATGAAACGCTCAAGGCTCTGCCCGATGCTGTGGCAGTGTAGAGGACCTCCTGTCAGGTTCAGTCTTTTCATGATGAACCCAGGAGCTGTTGTTAAGGGTAATATGGTGGAGGAACAAATGATAATCACTTTTGGCACCACAGTGGGGTGGACAGTTCCGTCCAATGCTTCCAGATGCTCTGGTGCTTGTGTTTTGAAGCTGAGGGGCACCTTTAATTTGAGTGGCACAGTAAGAGATGTGATTTTCTTTCCTCCTTTAATTCCACAGATATTAGATGGAGCCGTGATAGGCTGTGCTGCTTCAACAGCCCCTTCCAAAAAGTGTTTTCTTCTAGTGCTTTGGAGTCCTTACACGGTAGACTGCTCATACAGGGTGCAAGTCACCAAGAGAATCATAGAATCAACCAGGTTGGAAGAGACCTCCAAACTCATCCAGCCCAACCTATCACCCAGCCCTAGCCATCAACCAGCCCATGGCACTAAGTGCCCCATCCAGGCTTCGCTCGAACACCTTCGGGGATGGGGACTCCACCATCTCACTGGGCAACCCATTCCAATGGGTCAAGGACAAGGTCTGTGACACTCTTTAGTGAATCATGAGGGCAGTGGGTTCAGGGGAACATAGAACAGTCTGTGCCCATCTATAGAATCACAGAATTGTCAGGGCTGGAAGGGACCTCAAGGATCATCCAGTTACAATCTCCCTGCCATGGCCAGGGACACCTCACACTACATCAGGTTGCCCAGAGCCACATCCAGCCTAGCCTACCACCTCCCTGGGCAACTTGTTCCAGTGTCTCAACACCCTCATGATGAAGAACAACTTCCTAACATCCAATCTGAATCTACCCACTTCTAGTTTTGCTCCATTCCCCTGAGTCCTATCCCTGCCTGACACCCTAGAAGGTCCCTCCCCAGCTTTCTTGTAGCCCCCTTCAGATACTGCCAGACCACAATAAGGTCTCCTCAGAGCCTTCCCTTCTCCAGACTGAACAGCCCCAACTCTCTCAGCCTGTCCTCATAGTAGAGCAGCTCCAGCCCTCTGATCATCCTTGTGGCCCTTCTCTGGGCATGTTCTAGCTTGTCCAGATCTTTCCTGTAACAGGTGCTCCAGAACTGGATGCAGTATTCCAGGTGGGATCTCAGCAGATTGGAGCAGAGGGGCAGAATCTAGCCTCTTTCCTTCTTCCCCTGCCCAGTCTTTCCAAAATGTGTTAGTTTACTTAATTCTTTCATACAGCTTTCTTTTTCTTACCTAAATCATCCACAGGACTCTAATATTCTTATTTCTTCTGTGAGTTGCCTGTGCTTCCTACATTTACTTCTAAAGTTGTCCACAGCTGCACTTTGATTCTGATTTTTGTATTCTTCTCTGCTGATCCTCAGCCCTTACATTTCTTCCTCCTACCTTTGAGCCTTTCCCACACTGAAAGGTGCAGTTAGGCTGTAGTGCAGGCAGGCTTTAATCCATCTAGATGGACTGCTGGAAGCAATGAAGTCACACTGAGCACAACTTCTCTGCTGTAGTTGCATTTCCCTGTCTGATAGCAGTGTGGGCTGGGCCGTCTGAGTCTGAACATTGTCCCCAGTGTCCTTTGAGCAGCCTTTTGCTTCCCATGGAACAAGGAACTTCTCTTCCCCATCAGATACTGCCCCAAACTCCAGGCTGTGCAAAACCCACTGTGGTGGCTCTCCAGGCTGATAAATCCATGTTGGATCCTTTGTTTACTATAAAAGAGATGGTGGAGTTTGTTTTCTTTCAAATACATTTGCACATAGCTAGGTGAGAGCACTGATAATCTGAACTCCTCATGATGGGGTTTGAATCATTGTTGGCTGATGACTAACATTGTTGGCTGATGACTGTCCAATCTCAAGTGATAAAACAAGAGGAAATGGCCTCAAGTTGTGCCAGGGAAGGTTTAGGTTGGATATTAGGGAAAATTTCTTTGCTGCAAGAGTGGGCAGGCACTGGAATAAGCTGCCCAGGGAGGAGTCACCATCCCTGGAGCCGTTCAAGAGATATATGGCCATGGCACTTGGGGACATGGTTTAGTGGCCATGGTGGTGTTAGGTGGATGGTTGGACTCAATGACCTTAGAGGGCTTTTCCAAACTAACTGATTCTCTGATTCTCTGCTGTCTTTGCTTTCCATCTTGAGAAAGCAAGTGGGGGTATGTCCACAGGCTCATTGCCCAGGGCTGTATGGATGAGCTGGCTGCTTCGTTGCTGGAGCCTCTCTCTGCTCATGTGCACTGATATTTGTTTGATATTTTGTTTAAATACCATCCCATCAGCAGTGCTAAAGGAGGCCAAACAGCCACTCAGTGCAGAAGGTCCATGGTCATGGTTGGATACGTAGATGGTGGTAAGCACAATGTTCAGAGATGAGTTTCAGAGAGAAAAGAGAGAGGCTTAAAAACAAGTAAGTGAGAGATGCTCTCCAGCAGTCCCAGGCACCTACCTAGACAGGACATTTAAAATCACTGAGCTGTTAACAGTAAGCTTGCTTCACTTCATCAGATGCATCAAGCACAGTGCTTCTGAGAGATAAAAGATCAACACTCACATTGGTCACCCTCTCCTGGGTTTCTTCAGGCTTTCTAGGTGCTGCGTTGCTTTGCTTTCTTGGGTGGGAGAGTGGAGGGAGCTCTAATAGCACCTTCCAGTACCTGAAGGGAGCTACAAGAAGAATGCAGAGAGACTGTTTGCAAAGGCCTGCAGGGACAAGATGAGGGCAATGACTTCAAACTAGAACAGATTTAGCTTGGATGTTAGAAACATGTTCTGCACCATGATGGTGGTGGAAGACTAGAACGGAGTGCCCAGGGAGGTGGTTGAGATTCCATCCTTGGAAATATTGAAGGTGAAGCTGGACAGGGCTCTGGGCAGCCTGATATAATTGAGGATGTCCCTGCTGACTGCAGAGGGGGTTGGAGGTCCCTTCCAGCTTGAACCATGATTCCATGATCCCGCTGAGGGCATTTTTAACGTGGTGGTTGCCAAACTCTGCCTAGTGAGAAGATTTGGGCTGGGTTAACAGATGAGCTGGTGACGTTGGTAGGCAGTGGCTTGCATTCCAGAAACCTGAGCACAGTGACAGTTACTCCAGTGGGCAATGGCTCAAAGAGCTGCTGAAATAGTGGTGTGCTTCCCACAGGAGTTTTACAGCACCTAATCAGGGCTTGTGGTTTGCTTTAACACACCAAGTAGGCCCTTCAAGGTTCTACTGCACCCACAGCAAATAATACAGAGAAGAGTAAATAGTTTTGAAATGAAGAAGCAATAAAGGAGCCATCAAAACAGGAGAGGTCATCAGAAATAGATCCTGCTGGACTCCCCTCTTGAATAATCCCTCTTGAGAGATCATTTCAGCTAACACTTCCCTCTTGAGTGTCCATGGCACTTGCCTCTGTTTGCAAAATTGAGCATGACAGTTCTTATGTTTTGTCCACACTTACTGGCTGGCTACTGATGGAACTGTTACCTGGGCAAGCTCGTGTGATGACAGAGAAAACAGTGTTCATCTGCTGCTTCTGGCTGAGCACAGGATGGCTTGGGTTGGAATGGACCTCAGATCATCTCCAACCTCTCTGCCACGGGCAGGGAAACCTCTCAGTGAGGCTTGGTTGCTCAAGGCCTCATCCAACCTGGCCTTGAACACCTCCAGGCAGGAGGCATCCACAACCTCCCTGGGCAACCTGTGCCAGAGTATCTCCACCTTCATATTGAAGAACTTCTTCTTAAGCTCCAGTCTAACCCTGCTCTCCCTCAGCTTCAAACCATTCCCCCTTGTCCTCAAGACACCCTCAGAAAAAATCCCTTCAGGTTATTGGAAGGCAGGGAACCTAGAGGAAGGCTGGATGTATTCTATCACTGTCAGACAAGAGGAATTTAATGTAGTTGAAAGATCCCAAGCTCAAGTAAAATCCATTTTGTTTTCCAAAGCATCTTTACATACAACTTTTTGAAATGGTTCTTCACATGTCACTGTTGACTGACTTGTTCAGGTTTTTGAACAAAAAATACCCCAAAAAGAATGTCCTTGAAGTAGGTAACTCTGCTAGCTCTCATAATTTGCCTGCCACTGATTTGTGATTGGAAAAGTTGCTTTGCTTAAAGCTTCTCACAGTGGTGAGGAGATCCTGACATCAGGACAACATAGTTATGCAGATCCAGGTAGCTGACCTCTGAGGAGCTGCTTCCTTCTTTCAGCTGCAAGCTTTGACTTCAGCCTGGAGAGGAGAAGGCTCCAGGGAGACTTAACAGCAGCCTGCCGGTACCTGACAGAGCTACAAGAAGGCTGCAGAGAGACTGTGCAGGGACAGGCTGAGGGCAATGGCTTCAAACTAGAGCAGAGCAGATTTAGATTGGATGTTAGGAACAAGTTCTGCGCCAGGAGGGTGCCTGGGGAGGTGCTTGAGGCCCCCTCCATGCAGATACTCAAGGTGAGGCTGGACAGGGCTCTGGGAACCTGATCCAGCTGAGGACGTCCCTGCGGAGTGCAGTGGGGTTGGACTGGATGAGCTTTGCAGGTCACTTCCTGCTCAGCCCATTCTGTGATTGCCTGGTCAGGAAAGGTGGTTCTGGAGGACATGCTCTGGGTGTCTGCACTGAGAGCATCCTGAGCAGGATGCACACAAGAAAAGAACTGAGGAATAAAGAACAAAAGCTGAGAAGTTGTCAATGGATTTGCACTGGGAGGTCCTGGAGTGCCTGCCTGCACTGTTGAAGTCATCATCACTCTCTTTTCTTACACCCCCCCTGCTGCTTGTGAATCACCAAAACCTTTCTTTGCTGATGTCTCTCAACCACCCCCACTTCGGTCCTCGTGTGCTAGAATCATCTTCCTTGTTTATAACTCTGATCGTATCACAGTCCCTTTGATTCTTCCATTCCTCTGCTTTGTCACCATATCAAACTCAACCTTCTGGTCCCCACCTTCAGAGCCCATTAGCTTCCATCTCTTCTCTTTTTTTTTATTCCTTTTTCTTTCCCCCATCACTGTGCTGATCTGAGTCTTCGCTGCCTGTGGCGCGGTGTCCTTTGTGCACAGTTGCCCACCTGACATCATCTCCCCTCCTTTAGAACATCCTCAGGACTGACTTCTGTTGGGTGTCTGGAAGCAATCAGCTTGCTAATGATGGCTGGGTTTAGCAGCAGACAGGGGATTGCTAATGGTATTTATTTATTCATGTGCCTTGTGGAAGATAAAACATCCAGTTGATTGTGATTAGCTGATCCAGATAACCTTATCCCTTCCTTCCATCTTCCCTTCCAGTCTCTCTCTGAGTTTCTTTCTTTAATTTGTTTTGTAATTCAGTTCTAAACTTTTGAAGTCAGTGCCTGTCCTTTTCAGCCTTGGTGTTGCAGCTTGCCTAGTGAGGTCCCTTTGGTGTCATCAGTGCTACCTATTGCTGCAGTGTTTTAGCCTGGGATTATCCAGAGTGCTCAGGAATGTTAGTGTGCATGTGGGCTTCTGGAATCCTGGATGAACTGTAGCTATTGCTGTTACTTATAACAGGACTTTTCCTTTGGAATTTTTCCAGTTTTCTCAAGGGGATGCTTGAGATCAGTGTTGTTTGAGGTGCTGGTAGAGAATAGTCAGTCCTTGTTGTAGAGGTGAGGCTGCAGGACAGCACTAGCAGTGCACGTTGTGCTGCAAGATACTACTTGGTTCCGCACTTCCAATGGGCAACAGAAAGAACAGGCTGATTCCCTGACCTTTGTGCTGAGCTCCTTATTCATCAGTGACTGTGGATTTGGTTGGATAGATGATGGAGGAGCAGGGATTGATACTTCTATTGCTGCCGTCTGCTGTGCTTTACTGGTGGTGACTCTGCTGTGCTGCACAGAGCTCAGCCCTGAGCCACCACCTCTGTTTCTCAGGTGTAATTTAGGCTTTTTTGGATGAGTGAAAATCATCTCACGTAAAGTGCTTTTAGAACGCAGCTAAAGTCACAGCTTGCCAGTCTAGACCCTCTAAAGGTATCTATGCCCTGAAACAGATGTGAGCTCATTTTCCACATTGTCCCTGTGGAAATCCCATTGGAATGCAGTGAACAACATCCAGCTCTGAGTCATAGAGGCTGTGTGAACAAAACTGGCATCATAAACAGGAGCAGCACTAGTCCTGCCCTCAGCTGAAACAGTTTCTGAAGGATGAAGTACTGAGGTATTTTGTTCTTTCTGCTCTCTGTCTCTCCATCTCTTTTCAACTTACTGGTAGTCAGGCTCAGGATGCTGACTGATCTGTGATCCCATTGGGAAGAGTAGGTGAGAAGTAAAGGATGCTTTGAATTGCTCACCTGATGATGGAGCATTTCACTTGTGGACACAAGCTGTAGGTAGCTGGCAGGAGCAAAAAGCTCTTCTCGCAGAATCCTGGCATGGTGGGGGTTGGAAGAGAACTCTGGAGATCATCCAGTCCAACCCCTTGCTAAAGCAGGGGCACCCACAGCAGCACAGTGGCCAGGGGGCAGGGGTTGGAATCTCTCCAGAGAAGGAGACTCCACAACCTCTCTGGACAGCCTGGGCCATTGCTCTAGCACCCTCACAGCAGAGTAGTTTAGACTCAGGTTCAAGGTGGAGCCTCCTGGTTGATGATGATATTGATCAGCACTGCAAAAATCTCCCAGTTTGCTCTTCAGGCCGCGCACCCAGGCTGGCTGGCTGGCCGTCCGGGCCGCGCACCCAGGCTGGCTGGCCGTCCGGGCCGCGCACCCAGGCTGGCTGGCTCGCCGGGCTGCGCACCCAGGCTGGCTGGCTCTCCGGGCTGTGCACCCAGGCTGGCTGGCCGTCCGTGCCGCGCACCCAGGCAGGCTGGCTCTCCAGGCCGTGCACCCAGGCTGGCTGGCTGGCTCTCCAGGCCGTGCACCCAGGCTGGCTGGCT
>WBNM01011698.1:1585-12157 GCA_013399055.1 Ramphastos sulfuratus | reverse complement strand
GGGCCGCGCACCCAGGCTGGCTGGCTCTCCGGGCCGCGCACCCAGGCTGGCTGGCCGTCCGGGCCGCGCACCCAGGCTGGCTGACTGGCTCTCCGGGCCGCGCACCCAGGCTGGCTGGCTGGCTCTCCAGGCTGCACACCCAGGTTTCTCAGCCTTTCCTCCCATCAGAGATGCTCCAGCATCTTCACAGTTTCCTCTGGACACTCTTCAGTAGTTCCTTGTCCCTCCTGAACTGAAGAGTCCAGAACTGCACCTAGTACTCCAAATGTATCCTCCACAGGGCAGAGGGAGGTAAGAACCTCCCTCACCTTGCTGGTGACACTTTTTAATGCCCATGCCCTCTTTGCAGCACACATTTCATTATGAATCCTCTCTTTGTTCTCCAGTTGTCTGCAGCGTTTGGAGCAGCATCAGCGGCAGTGCAGAACAGATTGCCAGAGGTTCATGGCTGCTGAGCTTAGCAGCTCAAGCCAGGGAAGAAAAAACAGGGAGAACCAGACAAAGACATAGCCTAAAGGCATAAAACCCCAACTTCTTGAAACATTTCTTTTTCTTTTCAGATTCAAAAGCACCAAACGAGGCTGCATTTTATCTTTGTCAGGGCATCTGAAAATGCTGAATTTTTTCTGCAGGAGGCTAATGGAGTAGCTCTTCCTTTTCCAGAAATGCAGCTTCTGGAGTGAAACAGAAGCAGCTCTTCATTTTTTATGAATGCTGGAAGATTTAAACTGTAGGTATAGAAATTGCATGAGCCACATCTTGTGGTGCTTTGGTTTGTTCATAAGGCCTTTCACAACCAGGATAGGATAGAAAGGAAAAAAAGGAAAAACAGCTGCTGAAATTAATCTTTATTAATAATTTTTAAATGTTTATTTTTTTTTTAATTTGGGGTGTATTTTATTTTACTGTGGTTGAATTGTATAGAATCACAAAAGTTCTTTAAGTCCAATCATTCTCTAACTCAACCAAGGCTGGTGCCAAACCATGTCCCTCAGCACCAAATCTCTGTCTTTTCAACACTTGCAGGGGTAGGGATTCAGCCACTTTCCTGGGCAGCCTGTCCCAGTCTTTGAGAACCCTTTCTGTGAAGAGGTTTCCTCCAATGTCCAACCTAAACCTTCTCTGGCACAACTTGAGGCTATTTTTCTCTTGTTCTGTCACTTGTTACTAAGGAGAAGAGACCAAGCTCAAGCTGGCTACAGCCTCCTTTCAGGGAGCTGTAGAGAGTCAGAAGGTCTCCCCTCAGCCTCTTTTTCTCCAGGCTGAACAATCGCAGTTCCCTCAGCTGCTCCTTACCAGATCTGTTCTCCAGCTTCATTATCCTTCTCTGGACCTGCTCCTCAAAGTCCTTTTTGAAGTGAGGTCCTCCAAGCTGAACACGGTACACTAGATGCAGCTTCCCCAGTGCTGAGTGCGGGGGAACGATCACTGCCCTGGTCCTGCTGGTCACACTATTGCACCCAGGCTATGTATTCAAAATACCCTTTTTGCCTTTTAAAAGACTCTCCTGTATTTATTTACACCAGAAACTGAGAGATCTAAACTCTTATGTTTTCTTACCAAAGCCCTTTTGTGGTTTACTCTGTCGTTTATGAAAGAAATGCCACAAAGACAAACCCCTCTGATTTTTAAAGGAGGATGATCTCTGCTATGTATCAGATGGTTCCTCCTGCTGGCAGGGCTGGAGATGTGGCATCTTCTCAACCACCTCAGGTATTGCCTTTTTTCTTTCTCCATCTATTGCACAGTGATCACGGACAGCTGACATGTCACAGAAATACCTCAAAAGCTGAACTCTCAAAAGAAAAATACTGAGGTGAGGTCAGTGCCTTCCCAAAGACCCTATCACAGTATTTGTTTGATGTGGGTCCACATATCCATGAGCAGCTTGTGCAGTATGTGAGGGCTCACGTCCTCTCCTGGAGTCCTCCCAGCTGAACTCTGGCAAATACTGCACCAAAGAGAAAGCACTGCTAGGCTAAAGTGGAAATATGGCTGTGGAGAAGATCTGCTCAGGAAGTTCTCTGTATGGAAAACCAAGCCCTCAAGAATCAACCAAATCACAGACCCAGAGATTTGTTTAATCTGGAAAAGACCTTTGGAAACGAGTCCAACACAGCCAAGTCTGCTGCTAAACCATGTCCCTCAGCTGGTGCTACACAGCTTTTAAATCCCTCCAAGGATGGGGCTCCACCACTGCCCTGGGCAGCCTGTTCTAGAGCTTGAGAACCCTTTTGGGGAGGGAAATAGTCAACAAAAGTAAAAGTAATGAGCAAGTATCTTTGTCTCCAAGGCAAGCCAAATAAGAGAGATGTGCAGGACCTGGAAGAGCGTCCCTGTGCCACTTAAATGCAGTTGGTTGTTGGGTTGGGCACCTGATCCTGCAGCGCTGCCCTTTCCAGTCCGTGAAGGGCACTGAGCTAATGCACAGGGGTTTGGTCTTGCAGGATCAGGCCCTTTGTACCTGGGAGAATGATGGAGTGCAGGGAGGGGAGCTGAGAGAGCAGGGCAGGTGTTGGCAATTAATTCAGGCATTAGAAGGGGGGAACTCATAAGGTCATCGTGGCCCCCACTGTGTTGTTCATGTGCTGATAGAAAATCATCCTCGTTTCCCCCCGCTGATGCGAGGCAAAGGGAGGTGCGGAGCTGACAGGATGAGTGATGAAGGCTTCCCCAAGCCCCTTGCCTTGCTGTGATGGAGTGACATCTTTAACCTCCCCTGATGCTCCTGCTGCAGGTGAAATGAATTCTGTGCCCCTCCGACTCCCTTCTCGGGGCTGGGTTGTTCCAGGGGCTGGGTGCAGCTGCTAGCATTTTGGAGCTCTCTCCCAGCTTTAATGCCAAGTGCAAATCATGCACATTTCTCTGCTTGAAGACCCCAGGCTGCTTTGAATATGGAACTGGACTCCCGAGGGGATGCAAGGAGGGAGGGGAGATCTGTGATAGAAGATAGGGAACCTGCCCAGAATTGCTAATCAGGCTTTGCCCTGTGTCTTCTTATGCTGCAGATGGTTTCTTGCTGTGTTGTGAGCCTTGCAAAACCAAAACCACCTTAGTTGTCAGGCTCTGGAAAGTGCTCTAAGGGTCTGCTCCGAAGCCCTCTTAGAATCATAGAATGGTTTAGATTGGAAGTGACCTCAAAGCTCATCCAGTTCCAACCCTGTGCCATGGCAGGGACACCTCCCACTAGAACAGGTCGCTCAAGGCCTCATCCAGCCTGGCCTTGAACACCTCCAGGGAGGTCACATTCTGTGATTCTGTGCTCCACAACCTCCCTGGGCAACCTGTACCAGGGTCTCACTACCCTCACTGTGAAGAACTTCTTCCTAACATCCAGTTTCAATCTCCCCTCTGCCCGTTTAAACCCATTCCACCTTGTCCTGTCATTGCAAGATCTTGTCAATAGTCTCTCCTCAGCCCTCCTGTTGCCCCCTTCAGATACCTGAAAGTTACTACACTTGAACTGGTGATTCTCTTGTTTGGGAAGCAGGCAGTTGGAGCCTCAAAGGTAATGAAGTATGTTGGTCTCCACTGCTTTTCATCTGTCTGGAGCAGTTGATTTTGCTCACCAAGTGGCCTGTTTCACTCTGGAGGGTCAGCACTGAGTCTGTCCTGGCTTGATTCCCTGATCTGCATCCTCACTGTTTGCTCACATCTCTTGTTTCATGTCACAAAGAACCTCTGTCCTGCACACGTGGCCACATAGAAGGCTTTTCTTAAAAAAAACAAACCAAAACCCACACCCAAACAGACAACAAAAAGAAGCTCACCAGTCACACAAAAGGAGCTTCCCCATGCAGGGGGAGTGAGGACTGTGGCACTGCAGGACAGGGACATGTTTGATGCCCTGAAGCACTGAGACCAAATACCTCGAAATACAACTTCCCTGATGCTGGATGATTAAAGAACCTGTGGGAGGGAATGTAGCAAAGGTGCTAATAGCATTTAATTATTAATACAGCCTATAAATTGCTATAGTCCATTTATACTCATTATACTCCTCATTTGGCTTCTCCTCCTGTGGAGATCAAGCAGTTGGGATGCCAGGGAGCTGTCCTCTGCGGTGCCATGGGCTCCATCTGCACATCATCTGTGGGCTGGAACTTAGTGGAAACTGTAGAATAAACCTAACCAAATGAAAAACTAGGAGTGAAATGGAGAGCAGGGAAGTGCTCACAAACGCTCCTGTGCACACCAGCAATTTGTCTGTGTCTGTAGGACCTTTTGTCTGTGGTTTCTGTTGCTGCTCAGGAGCTTTAGATGTGCTGGCTGTGAACAGCTGAGAAAAGTGAATGGGGCACCAGGATGTGGTTTCAGTTTGCTTTGTGAGCTGCCTGTGTTGCATGTGTGCTTTTTTTTTTTTGCTTTTATTTCCTGGGTTAGCTACAAGAATTGAGCAAGATTTGGTCCTGGTGGCTCAGTATTTTTCACTGACTTCTCTTCTGGTTGTGTACAGTGCAAAAATCTGTGTGCTGAATAAATCTCAGCATCATTTTGTGTAGGGAAAACATCCAGTGTTTTATTATCAATGACTGTTCACATATCCCAGGATGTTAGGGGTTGGAAGGGGCTTCTGGAGATCTTCAGGTCCAACCGTCCTGCCAGGGCAGGACCAGAGAATCTAGAGCAGGTCGCACAGGAACACATCCAGACAGGACTGGAAAGTCTCTAGAGGAGGAGACTCCACAGACTCTCAGGGCAGCCTGTTCCAGTGCTCTGTGACCTTTGCAGTCAAGAAGTCCTTCTTCATGTTGAGGTGGAACTTCCTGTGCTATAGCTTCCATCCTTTGCTTCTTGTCCTATCCCAGGGCACAAGTGAGCAGAGGCTGTCCCTGTTCCTCCCTTCCTGACCCCCAGCCTTCAGATCATTGCTCAGATACCCTCTCAGCCTTCTCCTCTCCAGACTCCTAGCCCCAGGTCCCTCGGCATCTCTTCCTCAGGCAGTGCTGCAGTCCCTTCAGCATCCTTGTAGCCCTCCCTTAGGACTCTCTCCAGTAGATCTCTGTCCCTCTTGAGGTCTCACTAGGGTAGAGCAGAGGGGGAGAACAGCAGAAATGCTTTAGCTGATTCATTTTAAAAAATCTGTGCAGCTGCAGACCTCTACTAATTTTTTTTTTCAGGATGCTTGTATAGGCTTTAATAAGGTTCCCAGTTGCCAAACTGCCTGGACACCTCAACAAGCCCTCACCCAGGCAGGTTTGTACTTATTTCAGTAGTGGAAATTGGCTTAATTGGAGAAACAGCAATAAACAATCAATAACTACAGGGATCTTAACAGAAGGAAATGATGTAGGAATTTCTGTCCTGGAGTTTTGTGAATGAGCACAGCTTGTCTGAAATACAGAATTGCTCATTCCTCAACAACATCAGAAAATGCCATCAGAGGTCATCCAGAGAATCCCACAGTAGTGAGCATTGGAAGGGACCTCTGGAGATTATCCAGTCCAACAGGGCACCCACAGCAGCTTGCCCAGGATCACAGTGGCCAAGTGGGGTTGGAAGCTCTGCAGAGGAGACTCTGGGCAGACTGCTTCAGGGCTCCAGCACTCTCACAGCAAAGAAATTTCTCCTGTTCAGATGGAACCTCCTGAACTCCACTTTATGCCCACTGCCCCTTGCCCTGTCACTGGGTGCCACTGACGAGAATGTGCCCCATCCTCATGTCCCCCACACTTTAGNTTTTTTTTTTGCTTTTATTTCCTGGGTTAGCTACAAGAATTGAGCAAGATTTGGTCCTGGTGGCTCAGTATTTTTCACTGACTTCTCTTCTGGTTGTGTACAGTGCAAAAATCTGTGTGCTGAATAAATCTCAGCATCATTTTGTGTAGGGAAAACATCCAGTGTTTTATTATCAATGACTGTTCACATNAGAACTGGACCCAGTACTCCATATATTTCTTCTTAGGGTGGAGTAGAGGGCAAGGAGACCTTTCCTCAACCTGCTGGCCATGCTCTTCTTAGTGCACCCCTGCAACTCTTCTGAATTGTCTCTCCTTGTTTATTTTCATGCTTCAGAAGAATATTTTTGTCCTCGTTAATCTTTCTGCAAACTACTGCATCCAATTTCATGTCTGCTGGGTTTCCACTAAATGTTTTTAATTGCCTGAGCATCTTTTCAGTGTTTTGGTTTCAGTTTGTGCTGGAGGTGTCTTTTCACATCGTGTTTTGCTCTGTGTGTGCACTGATCAGTGTTACTTCACTCAGCTGCTTGGCATGGGAGAGTTACAGATGCTGTGAAATGTTTACTTGCTGTTCAGAGAAAGGGAGAAATCCTTCATCCTCTTGCAAGGAAGAGTGTAGGTTGTCTTCCCTTTCCTCATGAAATAATTGGGGTTGGAGCACCTGTGCTACAAAGACAGGTTGAGGGAACTGGGGGTGTTCAGTGTGGTGAAGAGAAGGCTCTGAGGAGACCTAGTAGCACCTTCCACTACCTGATGGGGGCTACAAAAAGGATGGAGAGAGACTCTTTGCAAAAGCCTGCAATGGTAGGGTGAGGGCAATGGCTTCAAACTAGAGCAGAGCAGATTTAGATTGGATGTTAGGAACAAGTTCTGCCCCATGAGGGTGCTGGAACACTGGAACAGGTTGCCCAGGAAGGTGTTTGAGGCCACATCCCTGGAGATATTCAAGGTGAGGCTGGACAGGGCTCTGATCCAGTTGAGGATGTCCCTGCTGCAGAGGGGTTTGGACTAGATGACCTTTGAAGGTCCCTTCCAGCTCAGCCCATTCAGTTTCATCTCATTCCTTAAGGTTCTTTGTGGGCTGCCTGCTCTCTCACTGCTCGTGCTAGCAGATATCTGGGGAGAAGAAACCAAGGTGTCAGTTCTGCTTTCTTTTCCCACAGAAAGCAGGGCCTCATTTTTGTGTTAAATGGGAATGAAGTACTTGATAGGATTGCTGCCAAACATGGTCATTTTCTGTGTTTGAGTTTTCATGCCTTTCATCACAAGAGGCACTGTGCAAGTGCAGAGAATCCAGTGGGTAAGAATAAAGAGGTGCCAGCTCCAGTCCTGTGAGGCTATCTCTCTTCCCTAAGAACTCTTCAGGGAGAGCATTTTTCTCCTGTCAGCTTTAGGGAATTTGCTAGATGAGACTGGTCAGCATTTCCTTATCTTTCTAGATGGCTGTTGAAGTTATTAATTGAGACTTGAAGACATATTTTCTCATACAGTTGGGCTCCTTTGTGTTGCCTGAGTGAAACAAGTGGGTCTGAATACATCATTTCTGTTTCTCTTTCCTGTTTGCTCCTAGTTTTCATTCATCTTAGAGGCCTGAGACTACTGTTAAGAGCATTTCTTACTCCAAGGCTGGCTGGAGCTGTGGCAAGCACAAGTGAGAGGGACAGTAGCAATTTTGAAGGCATCAATATACAAACTGCTCAAGGTCTTGCTGTTAGCATCAAGCACTGGAGCCTGGATTCAGCACTTGCAAACTGTTCTGTCTCATCAGTGCTGCTTACATTGCCTTGGGTGCAGAGCAGACTGGGCTAAGGCTCTGTTTGCTGTTTAGTAGAAGAGACTAAAAGAAGATGAATGACTAAGCACAAAGTGTTTAGGATCAGTGGCTCCTTGTCAGTCGCCAGATGTCTGTCTCTGTTCTAATAACAGCAGAGCTGGTACCTGGCAGGTGGCCTTACTGAGGTCTGACTCCCTGCTTTGTGTGCTGGCAGCCCTGGGCAAATCCCTGGATCCCAGCATGTTAGTGGTTGGAATAGACCTGCACAGATCATCTCTTGAAGAGTCCAGCTCTTCAGGTTGCATGGGAATGTGTCCAGGTGGGCTTGGAATCTCTCCAGAGAAGGAGACTCCACAACCTCTCTGGGCAGCCTGCTCCAGGCCTCCAGCACCCTCACACCAAAGTAGTTTTTCCTCCTGTTCAGATGTGAACCTCCTGGGATCCAGTTTGTGCCCCTTGCCCTGCCCCTGGGCACCACTGACAAGAGTCTGGCCCCAGCCTCTTGGCCCCCACCCTTTAGCCGTTGCTGAGCATTGATTGATCAAATCCCCTCTGGGGCTGCTCTGCTCCAAGCTCAACAGCCCCAGGGCTCTCAGCCTTTGCTCCTCACAGAGCTGCTCCAGGCCCCTCAGCATCTCATCGAAGATCACATTGGGTGATTCTGTGCTCCACAACCTCCCTGGAGGTGTTCAAGGCCAGGTTGGAGGAGGCCTTGAGTGACCTGTACTAGTGGGAGGTGTCCCTGCCTATGGCAGGGGGTTGGAACTAGATGATCTTTGGAGGTCCCTTCCAACCTTACCATTCTATGATTTGGATCTGGGAGATCCTAAGATGGAGATCCTGCAACCTGACCAGACAGGATGGCTTTTGCCACTAGTCTCTGCCTAGACAAGAGACTTTCCCCACAATGTTAAAACCTGATTTACTTTTCATAAAAGGAATTGTGGTGTTTAAGATGCCCAAACAGATATCAAGGGCATGTAGCTTCTAAACAAATACTGGGGCTTGGTATTTTTAGTCAGGCTTTAAGAGCTTGCTCTGCTAAGTCCTCTGACTGCCTCAGCAGTGTCCTGACTAGTGGGATGCTGAAAGACCACTGCAAAACTTCAACCCCCCAGTAATTATACACTTAGTAGTGGATTGGGGTGTAGTGCAGCATCCTCCTCTCCCCATCTACAAGTAGCAAGTGGGGTGAGTGCTTGGCTTTATTTATTCATAGTTACATCTCCTTTAGCTCTCTCTCCTTCTCACTTCTAATGCTCTGTTTAAGGTTGCACTGTGATCCAGGCCCTCTACAGCTTCTTGTATTATTTTCATTACCAGTTTTTAATTATCTTCCTGTTTCCTCTTCTTTCTCACACTGTTAGAAAAAAGAGAATGGCTAAGCAGGCTGTGTTGTACTTTCATTTCACTGTGCAGAGAGGAGGAGATGTTTTGAGGGACCAGGAGCAACATGCAGCATTCTAGGGCACAAGTCAAATAATACCCAGATCCTTTTGAATATGTATGGATGGCCTCCAGCTTCCTGTGAAAAAGTCCCTGCTTAGTGCCTGACTCTCTCTCTGTTTCATTAGGGGTTGGTTCCATGGCTGTGCTGCTGTATTGAGGCATCACAAAGCAGTCTTGGGGGTGTCAGTTGGTGACAAACTCACCATGAGCTGGCAATGGTCGCTGGTAGCCCACAACCCAATCATGTGCTGGGCTGCATCAGGTCAGAGTGAGCAGCAGGACAGGGAGGGGATTCTGCCCCTCTGTGGAGACCCCACCTGCAACACTGCCTACAGGTCTGGTGTCCCTAGCACAAGAAGGACCTGAAACTGTTGGAATAGATCCAGAGGAGGCCATGGAGATGCTCAGAGGGCAGGAGCACCTCTCCTGTGGCTGAGACAGTTGGTGCTGTTCAGCTTGGAGAAGAGAAGGCTCTGGGGAGACCTTATAGTGGCTTTCCAGTACCTGAAAGGGGCTACAAAAAAAGCTGGGAAGGGCCTTTTAACAGGCCTTGTAGTGATAGGTCAAGGAAAAATAGATTGAAGCCTGAGGAGGAGAGATTTAGACTGGAGATTAGGAAGAAATTCTTGACAGTGAGGCTGGAGAGACACTGGAACAGGCTGCTTAGGGAAGATGTGGATGCCTCCTTCCTGGAGGTGTTCAGGGCCAGGCTGTAGAGGACCTTGAGCCATCTGGTCTAGTAGGAGGTGTCCCTGCCCATGGCAGGTGGCTTAAAACTGGATGATCTTTAAGGTGCCTTTCAACCCAGAGCATTCTATAGCTGTGTCCATAGCTTTTGCTGACAACCAGATGGAGTTTCAAAGCACCAGTGTGTTTTGGGATTTATCCCTGACCTCCAAGTTAGGAAACCCCCTGTTGATGTCTCAGGACACTGTAGGATCAGATCCATACTGACCCATGCCTCATGTGACAAATTCTTGCCATACATAGTTCTGGACAGATGATAAATGAAACAGACTTTGTGTGTGTATGTTCAGTGACAGTGTCAAGCTGGGCAAAGCCAGATGCACACTTCAGAGAGATGAACCCTGCTGCATTCCCAGGATTGAAGGCTGAGGATAGAGAAGAGTTGTGATTTGGACCTTATCACTCTCTACAACTACCTAAAAGGAAGTTGTACTCAGGGGGAGGTCAGGCTTTTCTTCCAAGCAGCTAGTGACAGGACAAGAGGGCATGATCTGAAGCTGTGCCAGGGGAGGTTTAGGTTGGATATTAGGAAGCATTTCCTCATAGCAAGGCTGATTAGGCACTGGAATGGACTGCCCAGGGAGGTGGTGGAGTCACCATCCCTGGAGGTCTTTAAGAAGAGATTGGATGTGGCACTTGGTGGCATGGGTTAGCTGATGTGATGGTGTTGGGCTGTAGGCTGGGCTCAGTGATCTCAGAGGTCTTTTCCACCCTCAGCGATTCTATGATCCTGTAACTACTACATCACTATGACTTTGGTTTGGTTGTAGCACCTATTTTTGTGCCAGGTTTGATTGAAGTCAAAGAACCATGGGGTGCCTTAGCAGCTCAGTATGCTGTGCTGGTAAAGGTGGTGGTAATTGGTGGTACCAAGTTAACGAGGTGAAGTGGGGGTAGAAACATCAGAGAGAGGAAGTTCTG
>WBNM01011697.1:401483-413490 GCA_013399055.1 Ramphastos sulfuratus | reverse complement strand
TTGTTTAATCAGTTTTTAATCCATCTCATCGTCTGCCCTTCTATCCCACACTTCCTGAGCTTACTCACAAGGATGTTACGGGAGAGAGTGTCAAAAACCTTGCTAAAGTCAAGGTAGACTACACCCACTGGTCTCCCTGCATCTACCTATTCAGTAACAGCATCATAGAATGCTATCGGACTAGTCAAGCATGATTTCCCCTTTGTAAATCTCTGCTGACTACTCCTGATAATCTTCTTCTCTTCCAAGCACCAAGAGATAACCTCCAGAATGAACTGCTCCTTTGTTTTTCCAGGGATAGAGGTGAGGCCGACTGGTCTATAATTACCTGGAACCTTTTCTTTCCTTTTTTGAGGACTGGGGTGTCATTTGCTTTCTTCTAGTCCCCAGGCACCTCTCCTGTTTGCCATGATTTAGCAAAAATGATGGAGAGTGGCAGAGTGGCAACATCATCCAGTTCTTTCAACACTCTTTGGTGTATCTTATCAGGGCCCATGGACTTGTGAATATTCAATTTGTGTAACTGATCCCTAACCCAGTCTTCACTGTCTAGTGGAGAGTCATCCCTCTTCCAGGTTTCCTTTCCTTCATGTAGGGGCTGGAGCTCATAGGGGTGTTCAGTCTCGGAAATGAAGACTGAAGCAAAGAAGATAGTCAGCAACTGCCTTTTCTTCATCCTCAATTCTCAGGGCTGCCGCCTTATTCAGCATTTAAAAACTGACCAACCTTCTCAGGCTCCTTTACCCTCTAGAGCCTTAGCCTATAGGATTCCTGCAAGTATATCTCTGAAGAATACGAAGTTAGCCCTGCAGAAGTCCAGGGTTGTAATCCTACTTATTACCCCTTTTCTTCCTTCTATAATAGTAAATTCCACCATATCATGATCACTGTCACCAAGGCTGTTCCTGACCTTAATGTCCCCAACCAGTCCTCCTTTTTTAGTTAGTGTAAGGTCCAGAAGTACATCTCTCCTTGTTGGTTATTCCAATACCTGCATCAGGAAGTTATCATTGATATGCTGCAAGAGCCTTTTGGACTGAATGTGTCTGCCCATGTGGGCTTTCCAGCAAATATCAGGGTGATCGAAGTCACCTATGAGTACCAAGGTGTGTGTTCTAGAGGCTACCTTGACTTGACTGTAGGAGGATTCATCAACCTCTTCTGCTTGATTTGGTGGTCTATAGTAGACACCCACAACAGTTTCAGTCCTCTTTCCACATCCTTTAGCTCTCACCCACAAGCTTTCAATCTGTTTTACTTCCCTCCCTTGGATAGAACTCAACATGTTTCAGTTGCTCTTGCACATGAAGAGCAACACCACCGCCTTCACCTGGCGAGTCTGTCTTTCCTGAAGAGTACATAGCCATCCGTGAGAACACTAGCATCATGGGAGCTGTCCCACCATGTTTCAGTGATTACACTTATATCATAATCATGCAGCCTAATGCAGATCTCCAACTCCTCCTGCTTCTTCCCCATGCTCTGTTCATTAGTGTATAAGCATTTCAGTGATGGAGTTAATCCATTAGTTTTCACTCTTGCCATGCAACCATTCTCAGACACATCTATGACTCCTACCGGTGAGTCCCACATGTTCCCTCGCCTCCAACACCTCTCCTGCAGGCATGTTACATCCCTTCTAGTGACTCCACTTTCACACCAGTCCACTTCATACCTAGTTTAAAGCTCTGACAATGAGCCCTGTCAACTCCTTGCCTAAAGCCCTTTTCCCTCTGTTTCCCATCTGCTGCCAACAGGCCTGGCCTCTTGTAAATCAAGTCATGTCAAAGAACCCAAGCCCCTAACGGTAACACCAGGCTTGGAGCCAGGTATTAATCTGCTGGCACATCCTGCCTAATCCCTCATCATTCCCCACAATTTGAGGGATGGAGGAGAACATGACCTATGCTCCTGATCCCTTGCATCCTGTCCTTGGAGTAGTTCATCCTATTTCATCACTGCCTACCTGAAACAACAAAAGAGGATAATAATCCGAGGGCTGTAGGGAAGAGAGCTTCTTCCTTTCATCTTTAACCTGGGCCCTGAGGAGGTGACAGACCTCCCTGTGTAGCAGGTCCAGTCTGTGTATTGGGCCTTCTGCTCCCTTAAGCAGTGAGTCACCAATGACAATGACCTGTCTTTTTACGGAGGAGGTTTTAACGCAAGGGGCTGTTCATCTAGGCTTCAGTGACACCTCTAAGCAGGAAGAGCCGTAATCCTCACTGTTGTCCAGTTCCCCTTGCAGAGCACTGTACCTGTCCTTGTCTCCATCTTCACTCTCCTGGCTGTCACTCCCAAAGCCCCATACCTATTGTACAATGTCAGCTGGGTAGGTGAGGGGGCCTGAGGAGGTTCTTACATTGCTGTGGAGGGACCCTTCTCCATTCCTCCTTGTCCCTTATGTCCCCTCCTTTTGTCTGGTGACAGGAGGAGAAGGAGATCCTCCACTACTTGTAGAGCCTCTTCCTACTGCCTTGGCCCCAGAGTGTGGTTCCACCAATCTCTCTTGCGTTCGCACTCACTGATTATTCTCAATCTTTCTACCTCCTCTCTCAGTTCAACCACCTGCTTGAGCAGGCTGTTTATTTGATCACACCATACATGAGCAGTGTCTGGCTCCTCCTAGTTCAAGAGCCAGGCTCGGGCACTCACCACAGCGAGAAACCTGCACAGCTATGTCTTCGCGTGGGAGCACATCTGAGTTCCCACATTCTTTTGCTCTGTGCCTCTTGGGCTGTTCTTCTTTAAAAGGTTTGTGCTTGGATTAACTGAAAACCAAACTCATCTTCATAACTTTCTTCCCACTCGCTTTTCTTTATAACCTAGTGTCCTAACATTTATCCCCTTACTACCTTAATCACTTCTCTTCAGTTTCAAACATTTGCACTCACATATTTGTTTAGGCNCACATGTTCCCTCGCCTCCAACACCTCTCCTGCAGGCATGTTACATCCCTTCTAGTGACTCCACTTTCACACCAGTCCACTTCATACCTAGTTTAAAGCTCTGACAATGAGCCCTGTCAACTCCTTGCCTAAAGCCCTTTTCCCTCTGTTTCCCATCTGCTGCCAACAGGCCTGGCCTCTTGTAAATCAAGTCATGTCAAAGAACCCAAGCCCCTAACGGTAACACCAGGCTTGGAGCCAGGTATTAATCTGCTGGCACATCCTGCCTAATCCCTCATCATTCCCCACAATTTGAGGGATGGAGGAGAACATGACCTATGCTCCTGATCCCTTGCATCCTGTCCTTGGAGTAGTTCATCCTATTTCATCACTGCCTACCTGAAACAACAAAAGAGGATAATAATCCGAGGGCTGTAGGGAAGAGAGCTTCTTCCTTTCATCTTTAACCTGGGCCCTGAGGAGGTGACAGACCTCCCTGTGTAGCAGGTCCAGTCTGTGTATTGGGCCTTCTGCTCCCTTAAGCAGTGAGTCACCAATGACAATGACCTGTCTTTTTACGGAGGAGGTTTTAACGCAAGGGGCTGTTCATCTAGGCTTCAGTGACACCTCTAAGCAGGAAGAGCCGTAATCCTCACTGTTGTCCAGTTCCCCTTGCAGAGCACTGTACCTGTCCTTGTCTCCATCTTCACTCTCCTGGCTGTCACTCCCAAAGCCCCATACCTATTGTACAATGTCAGCTGGGTAGGTGAGGGGGCCTGAGGAGGTTCTTACATTGCTGTGGAGGGACCCTTCTCCATTCCTCCTTGTCCCTTATGTCCCCTCCTTTTGTCTGGTGACAGGAGGAGAAGGAGATCCTCCACTACTTGTAGAGCCTCTTCCTACTGCCTTGGCCCCAGAGTGTGGTTCCACCAATCTCTCTTGCGTTCGCACTCACTGATTATTCTCAATCTCTCTACCTCCTCTCTCAGTTCAACCACCTGCTTGAGCAGGCTGTTTATTTGATCACACCATACATGAGCAGTGTCTGGCTCCTCCTAGTTCAAGAGCCAGGCTCGGGCACTCACCACAGCGAGAAACCTGCACAGCTATGTCTTCGCGTGGGAGCACATCTGAGTTCCCACATTCTTTTGCTCTGTGCCTCTTGGGCTGTTCTTCTTTAAAAGGTTTGTGCTTGGATTAACTGAAAACCAAACTCATCTTCATAACTTTCTTCCCACTCGCTTTTCTTTATAACCTAGTGTCCTAACATTTATCCCCTTACTACCTTAATCACTTCTCTTCAGTTTCAAACATTTGCACTCACATATTTGTTTAGGCTTGTTGTTTTTTGGTTTGTTTTGTTTTTTCTCCAGAAGTTGCATTTTCCTATCGTCCTTTTAAATCTCCATTCTTCTCTGATCACTTTGGGCTGCGTGCTTGTCTGTGTCCTTTCCTTTGGATGCCCCCTTTCCTCAATCCTATCCTGCAGCAGCCTTGGGTTCACAGCTCACTTAAAACTTAGTTTCTCCTTATGCATCTGAGCAAATCGTCTTCTGCAGACATTAAATTGGTGAGCCAGAAAATGTTAAGAATATGTTAATTAATGGCACTTAACTTTTATGCCTATATCCTATATTTGTATCTTGTGAGGAAAGTGGTTTGGGATTGAACTGCTGGATCATTCCTCAAGGCACAGAGTAACCAGGCATGGATCTAGTAAAGGCCCAGGTCATTACTAAGGCATAGGTCCTTGTTAGCAACTTTCATCTGCCCTCAAAGGAAGGACTGCTTTCCACTCTTACAGCTGCTGGCACAGAAAGTCTTGGAAGTCAGGCCATGTGATTCCATCTGCCAAGATGATCATGGAAGAGCATCCAAGGGGGGAAAAAACCTCAGATGCCCCCTCTCTTTCCCTCCTCTTTCCCCTTTATTAATCATATAGTTTACTTTCCCCCTGTATTAAAGACAATGGAAATTAATGAAGGAATTTTAACTTCTTGGTCATTATACCAGCTCTGAATTTCTACTGATTTTGTCTAAACTAGTTGCCACTATGCATTTATTTCCCAACACAATATAAGAAGATGTTTTTCATCTTCTTCAAGAGGCACAAAGTGTTTATTCACCATGATACAAATGTTTGAAAATATAGCTTTTCCTTTATAAAGAGCTGTGGCAGACAGGACTCTCTAATTGACCAGTAGCTCTTTTGAATTGCATTTATCTACCTTGTGGAAGGCTGGTTTAGTAGCTAAGAACATGTAGGTTATGATGTGAAATGATGGAATAAAGAGGATGATTTCACTGAAAGTGCCATGTGGCAGCAGCTTGAGTTTAATGACTTTTTAAATAGCTTATGAGAAGAAAGGAAACTGTGTAGTAATCTCAGTAAGATGTCACCAAGATCTAAAATTAAAGAAGTTATGCTAAAACACCTAACCTTTCCCTTGTAAAACAAAGAATGTTTAAATTGTGTGTTGTGCTTCAAAGTTTCAGTCCCCTCCCACTCCCCCCTCCCCCACATAATTTCATTTTCTTTACTTGGTTTTATCACTGTATGACCTCGTGTTGTATTTTTTCTGAATGACAATGAAAGTAATTGAAAATATTGATTGGCAGTACAGTTAAGTTGTCAACACAACCATTTAATTTGTCAGGAGGACTTGTTAAATTGTCAAAAATCATATAAAAAAAACTCCTTCAGTCACTGATGATATACATTAGAGATGTTCACAAATCAAATGGGCCATTTTTGAGATAAGTGTTGAAGAGAAATTCTGAAATGGCTTTCTCTAGATTTTTTTTTATAAGATCAGATTAAAAAAGCATACCTAGCGAATACCTGTCTGACAAATGTAGTAGAGTACCTGGTCGTCATATTACTTACTTGTTTTCCAACAGCACCATTACATGCTTGTATTTGTAAGTCTAGCTTGGTGTTACTTCTGCAGCGAAGTGTGTTTATTTCAGAGGTTTGTTTTAACGTTTGGGCACTTCGATCTCAGTTTTTATATGTAGGCTGTTTCATAAAAGACAATGCTGTTAGCATTTTCTGGACCTTATCTCTGACTTTAGGATAAATGTTGCATTTTATAAACATGAAACTAGACAAAATCTCCTTACACATGACTTGAAGCCATACTTTTGAATGCTGGTATGGCATAAGATGTGCTACAGTTCAAATGAAATTGTACCAACTTCTCTGCCACATCTTGGGGTTTTTTGATAATTTGAACTATAGGTGAGATTTTGTTTTAATATGTGATATTTCATACATTAGGACTCTGGCAAAGGAAGGTTCATAGCTTTTAGTTCTGCAGATTCACAAAATGATGGATTTGTAATAAATGTATTAGAGAAAAATATGTCAATGATTTGTAACTAACAGTAACTTTACCTTACACTGTGGCATTGGTCCATAATGTTTAAGAATCATAACTGCAGAGAAAAAGGTGTTAAATCTGTAGGTTACGATTAGAAAATATTAGAGGCAACATTTTAAGATCAAAATTTGTGTAGTGTAAGTCTGAGATTGTCAAGACTTCATGAAGATATTAAGTGATATCAACTGTGGACAGTTATAAATGACTTTGTGCTCCATATCATCAAGTGCTAGTGGTTTTGTTTGCCTGACAAAAAAACCACAAGTAGTCACAGTGTGTGGCGTTTTACATACCTGTGATATGTTGCAGATTTCTACCTTTTGTAAGCACTTTGGTACATAACATACACTATGAATATATAAATACACACAATTAATGATTACAATATATTTTCTTTGACTAAAAAGCTTTTTACTTTTGTATTATACCTTAGTAGTTTATTAAATAATTAGTGAAATACAGTATTTATAGCTTCAGTTATTTTTTTAATAAAAATAAACTGTTCAAAATCAAAACCCATTTCTCTAAGCATTCATTCTTTGACATGAAGAGCCATTAAGATGAAAGCTGAAATCAGATGATCTGCAGGTTGACTTAGGAAAGTGGAAGACTGATAAATAAATAAATAAACAAGCCCAAAGCACAGCAGTGGGATTTAGGGAACAGTTAGTAATAATAGCTTGTCCTAGGTCAGAGAATGTCAACCTTATCATATAAGCGTGTAAATAACCTTTTTTTGAAATATGGTTTTGCCCTCTGAGATTACAAAAAGTCTTGTTTTGCCTTTCCCCAGTGTAGAAAACCATGCCATCCTCACTGTGACAGTCCGTGTCCCTCCTGCTCCCAGTACATACATTTAAAAAGCCCTACAGTATTATAAATACACTTGTCAATACTGTTAATTTATCAAAGACCATTAAGTAAGAGCCTGTATGTTTTATAAGCATGTTAGATTAGCCACATGTTCATTATATTGGAAATTTTACATTTTAATTATGATTTGTGATGTCCAAATTATAGGTCGATGTATACGCCTTTGTTGTAGTGGCTTTCCCTCATCTATCAGTTCACTTTAGCTGTAATATTACTTTCTTCTAATAAAATTTTAAGCTCATCAAGTCAGGACAGGAAAATTGTCCATGGATTGGTCTCCTACTGAGCTCCAAGTATTAAGAGGGGGGCTGAGTGTCTTCGGGGTTGTTCGTTCTGCTTGCAGGATGCAGAGAAGCTTTGTGCCAGAATCCTGACATATGAGAGAGATGCAGTACTAAACTGAATGTTGGAGAATTCTGACCTTAATTGTTAAGGACAGGGACAATGAATCTTGATCCTTGGAACAGTCTTAGCTATTCTGGGAAATGTAGTCATCTCAAATATGACAGTTTGGTTATTACTGATTAGACATGTTTCAGATGAGATTTCCAGGGATCAGTGATTAACATACACCATCTACAAGTAATATTTTTTCAGGGTCATATTCTGCAGGGAACTTGGTTACCTCAAATTCTTCCTAAGTCACTGATTTCTTATTTAACTATTGGGTAGACTGTGGTACAAAACCTCACTTTTAAATTTTTTTTTTTCCAAGTGGATATTCATATTACTTATGGAAAAGCTAATACAGCTAATGACATTACACGGCATTCTCCTGAGAAGTGTTTTCAAATGAACGTACCATAAATGTGTTATTTGTGAAAGGAGTTCTCTGTCTCTCTAAAGGTGTAATGTCCTTGCTGTTATAAAAAAAAAAATAAAGTAGTAGTCCTTATTTCTGAAAATGCTTTAGACTAGATAGATTCTGAGAGAGCTTTGATAATTACCATAACATACATATATCCAAAAAAGTTTCAACAGCTTGCTATTAGAAGGTAACTCATGATCATGACTGGACATTACAGTTTGTTGGCTAAAAGGAAATGTCAAAAGTATAGCAAGTGTCACACTTGTGAATGCTATTGGAGGTTTTGTGGAAGAAATGGGTGCTTTCTTGTAGTCTTGGAATTTCTAATAAGCTTTCTGAAGCTAATTGTGTAGTACAACAGTTGTATTTAGTACTATAATTAGACTATAATCTTCTTTTGAGGATTTCCTGTCCTGCATATTGCTGGATGCAGGACACCCTGTTGGGCATTTTAGACCTGCAAAATGTAGAATTTTTTCTGATAAATGATCTTGCATGTTGCAGGTGCTCAGCACTTTGCTAGGTCTGATTCTGTTTACAAAATGTGGAGAAGTGATCTCAAAAGTGCTTTAACTCCAAAACAGTTGGAGGAGAAACCCATTCGGCTTTTGTAGTTTATTGCCGTATTACGTCTTTGTTGGCTTGGGTGCTTTTGCCCTGACTTTTTGCAGTCTTGAATTGAATCGCCATTCGCTATTGACTATACATCAATTTTAAACAGGGCAGATAAATACTGCATGCTAACATAAGCTGCATAGCCTTTCATTCTACTAAAAATACTAAAAATGCTGATCTTAGTATGATTCCTTGTTCTAGTACCTGGAGATGCTTACTTTACTCATAACAGTTATTCTGTATTTAAAAAAAAGGTGTTTTTTGTATTCTGCTATTGCATGCTCACTAGCTCTTAGAGAACAGAGAAAAGGCAAGACACCTTTGTCTTCGCTATACTGCATAAAACGTATTGTAAGCATTTTATAAGCATAAAGTATGACATTTTAATTTAGCACTTTATATCCAGGCCTGTTATTTTGTACTTAGTATGTAAAGATGAAGATGTAAAGATGGACTCTTGAACTGAAAAAAAAACCCAAACAAAACCAACCAAATAAGACAAAACCATCAAAACCCTCCAAGAAAACCCCACAGATGAAACTTCTTTTTCTTCACAATTTTGTATACTGTGCTGATATTTATTTGCATCAAGGGCTTTTTCTTAGAATCAAGATTTGACCTCTTAGAATACCTGTGGTCTTCATCTCAAATTGTAATGCTAACCACATGCTGATGACTATAAAGAAGTTTTTTCTTTGAGGCACCTGGACAGTCCTCACAGCAGGTAAATAGCTGAAAGAAGCTGGCAGAGTAACAAATTAGTATTTGTCTATGTGTTTATATCCGTGGTTAAATAATAAATTTAAAGTTTTATGTATTTATTCATAAACCTACTAACCATGTCATAGACAAATACCATTCTAATGTTTAGAAGACTGCACTGCTGGGTTTGTTTATTTGTTAATGACTGATCCATTGTGCCATTGAAAACCAATAGTTAGCTCAGTTAGGTGAAATGACATGATAAATTTTGAATGTTTACCAAATCACTGTTTCACTCATCATTGATTGCTGTTTACTTACTTATGCTCATCAGTTCCTATTTGTGCTGTCCCTCTTTTAAGACTTTCTGAATCACAAAATCATACACTTGCTGTCTCTTTGGCATCCCTTCATACAAAATCTGTGTTGCATTTTTCATTGTCTTACATTTTTTTACCAAGTACTCATGCAGGTGCTGGTTATTGCATGTGGAGCAAAAAAAAAAAAAGTATGTTCTATCAAAGCATTCAACTATAGCTTTCTTACTTAGAATGTTGTTTATTAAAGAACAGACTCTAATGTAGTTTTTGGTTTGTTGTGGAATATTTGGCACCTATTAGCCTATAACTGTCAAAAAGTGGTGCATTAGCATCACACTTGGTCCTTTAATGCCTATCTACACCAGGAAGTAAGTTTAAAACTTATTCCATCTCCTTTTGTTATGTTTTTTCAACAAAATTCAGATAAAAGGACATCCCCCATATCCCTCTAACTCTGCAGTGTTTAAACCTGGGACTTAGTGATGAAACAGTGTTGCATTAATTCTTGCACCATTTAGCCTTCTTATCTAGTAGCACAGGCGTATTCTTTGTAACCAACAACAATGAAGGGTGCCTTTAAGAAATCTGCAGTGAGCATCGAGGCATTACAGATTAGGTCAGTAGAACTGCTGCTAGGTTGAGCATGATGGATGAGTGGGAGAATGAGTTTCTGCCGCACGGTATTGTGAAATCTTTTCATTGTCACCAACGGGCCTATGAGAGGCTGATGAATGAAGGAGCAAGTGTCAGAAACGCCCTTCCTTGCCCTGGTACACTTTTAATATCTCCCAGAGCTACAGGATGAGTATTGATAAAAGTAAAGTTTAAAAATAACCATGGAGTGATAGGTAGCAATGATTTAAGGAGAAAGCAGGAGTGGGGTTAGAGAGGGTTCATTTTCTAAAAGTGCATGGAAGAGAGGAAGCTGAACTCTGTGGATCAGAGAAGGAGCAGGAGGCTTTTTATAGGAAACTGATGTGATGAGGATGACGAGTTCCTTGATGGATGAGTTACTTCCATCTGGTTGCAGTATATGTAATAAATAGCTGTGCTCATGTTTGACCTCTCCCACCTACCAGGCACATCTTTGTCTTTTGGGATATCCAGGAGGGAACTGTCCATTACTGCCAGGGATAAGGGGCAACAGGGAAGACAGAAAATGTGACCAAGATGCAGAACTTGGGACTCTTACAGGTTTGCACATAGGGAGAGAATGATGTTAGAATTATATAAAGTCAACAAGAGAAATTGTCCATTACTTCTGTGCAATATCATTTTAGAATAGGAGGCGTATTTTGAAACTGTTTCCTGCATAAAAACCTTGCAGACTTACTGTTCTCTTTCTGGATTTGTAGACTCGGATATTTTTTGTCTTGACTTCTATTTTTTTCCAGATTCTTTTCTGTGTCTCATACAAGGAAAACTTGACAAAATTATTGTGTTCCTTAATATAAATATTTAACTGGAGGGCAGCAAGAGTTCTTGCTTATGGATAGAACATGTCTCTGCCTTTTGGAAGGTTTTATCACAACAGATAGACAGGGATGAGCCAAGGATTACTTTTGCTTGCTGTGGAGAATGTAATTCTGGGAAAAAATAGTTCATTGTAGCTTCTGGAAGTGTGCTCAGAAGCCAAAATGTGGTGCTGGGTACTTTAGTGTTGTCAAAGCCTTCAAAAGTAACAAATACCTATTTCTCTGTTGATTAAGGTAGAAATGGTATATCAGTGGAAACAGTAGAAGAGCCTGAATGAATCCTGTGAGAGTGAGGAAGTCAAGGTCTTGCACTCTAAACATTAAAATTAATTTCCCCTATCTTTACTTTTTCACCCCTCCCCGCCCCCCACCCCGAGGCGATCTCTTCTCTGTGTCATGTGTAGTTCTGGAGTAACACAAAAGAACTCCAAATGACTTAGCATTTGTTTGTGTGTTTAGCTGAAGTAACCTCTTAGAATGTGACTTTTTATGAAACTTGTGGCTGAAAATGTTTTTGAACTCAACTCTTGTGTCATATCAAAACTCAATACAATAATATGTCAACTAATGCTAATGTGAATTTGACAGCATGTGTTGTAATGACTTCCAAGAAGCCACTACAATGCCTGCTGTGAAGGGAGATCTAAGTACAGGCACATCTGCATGCTCAGTGATGGAGCCATACATTATAAAAAACATTTTTAAATGCTGTGTTTATTCAAGACAAGGGGTTATACTTTGGATTTAGTTTGTTTCATGTTTAAATGTGATTATTAATAGCAAAATTATTGATAAAACCAGTTTTCAGTTAGCATCATATAAAATGTTACCTTTAAAAATGTGCACTTCTCTGCATGAATTTGTGTATTGTGCCTGTGTAACCACATTAAAATGCTTAGTGGTGGTTATGAACAGTAGTCTTGGCATTCCAATTGTACTTCATCAC